>JARJDX010078565.1:0-13119 GCA_030264735.1 Gymnusa sp. GC000175
AATTCTTTTAGACGCACTTCCCAACTTTACTTTATGATGGAAAAATTTGCGAATAAATTCGTGCATATCTTCAAACAACTTATTCGCAATTTAAAACAACATCCAATCCTAGCTTTAAGAAATAATTTGACCCAAAATTGAAATTTCTGCAAAAAAAATGTTTATTTGTATAAATTCACAATTCGTGCGTTTCATTTAATAGTGTGCGAATCTGCAATCAAAATTTTAAAACTTTAACCCGTTTACGAGTTATTTTAAAAATGCCAAAAACAGTTGAATGTCGATTTTGGTATTTTCCTCATAACTCGGCGAAATTTTTAAATTTTGGGACCGTTTTTTTTGCCGTGTTGCGCAAAATAATCAAAGCACATAAATTATTACCCAAAAACCAAAAACAAAAGGCGCTAAATACGTTTTCTTCTCAAAATGAATATTAAGCTTATTATCTATAAAAGATGTGTTGCGGTCGAGGTGGGTTATAAATCTCGTGGAAGAATATAAATCAGCAAACTCATTTTAGTATAAAGTATACAACGTCGGAAAAACAGATCCCTAATTTACCATATCATATATATATAGAAGAAACGGAGGGTTGGTCGGGACTAGAACGAGAGAGACGGGGTCTATAATAAATCTGTAATACATAAGACCTGGCATTAAATTACATAGCAAATTGATACAGGAGCGGTAAACACCTGCTGCCAACATGACGGCGAAAAATGTCCTCGTGCTTACACGACCCCCAAGTTCGTCCTGGGCTGCACGACACAAAATTGCCGCAAAGAACAAAAAAAAAGTAAAAGAACGCGGGCGCACGAGAGACGAGACGGGGATGTACTAACAAATAATAAATTTGAAATAAAACAAAGGAATAAATAACGAATGGAAACGTTGAACTATTAGGTTTTTCTATTCAGATCTTCCTCCTTATTATTGCTTCTTCAGTTTTAAAAGTTGTTTTTTTAAAATGTTTTTAAGGCACTTTAGCTAGGATTCTGGCGAAGTTTATGTTTTTAAAAATAATGCATCAGGATCATTTTAAAGCTGGATAAATTTTCTATAAGACGCTTTGAAGAAATTTAAAATTTGATTAATAATAAGCGAGTTACATTTCGACAAAGTTAAAATTTGCTAAAAATACGAAATTTTCAAAATGTTCTTAAGACACTTAAGCTGGGATTCTGGCGAAGTTTATATTTTTAAAAATTGTGGATCAGGATCATTTTAAAGCTGGTTAAATTTTCTATAAGTCGCTTTCAAGAATTATGAAATTTGATCAAGAATAAGCGAGTTACATTTCGTCAAAGTTAAAATTTTCTAAGAAAACGAAATTTTCGTAATGTTTTTAAGGCACTTTAGCTAGGATTATGGCGAAATTTATTTTCTTAAAAATTGTGGATCAGGATCATTTTAAAGCTGGATAAATTTTCTATAAGTTGCTTTCAAATAATTTAAAATTTGATCAATAATAAACGAGTGACGTTTCGTCAAAGATAAAATTTGCTAAAAAAACCAAATTTTCTAAATGTTGTTAAGACACTTTAGCTAGGATTCTGGCGAAACTTATTTTCTTAAAAATTGTGGATTATGATCATTTTAAAGCTGGGTAAATTTTCTATAAGTAGCTTCCAAGAGAAAAGAAATTCGATCAAGGATAAGCGAGTTACATTTCGTCAAAGTAAAAATTTGCTAAAAAAAACGAAATTTTCTAAATGTTCTTAAGACACTTTAGCTAGGATTCTGGCGAAACTTATTTTCTTAAAAATTGTAGATCAGAAATATTTTAAAGCTGGATAAATTTAAATAAATAATAAGCGAGTGACATATCGTCAAAGTTAAAATTTGCTAAAAAAACGAAATTTTCGTAATGTTCTTAAGGCACTTCCGAACAAAGTTTGGAATTAGAGGAACCACGTTCGGAATTAGATTATAATTCTTAAAACATAAGGTTTTTAAAGATGTGTTAATTGCAATTTAAAATTGTGTTTGTAGAAATGTAACGTATAATATATGCAGCAACACCAAGAAAAAAAGGAAGATAGTGCATACGATGTTAAGGAATCAAAGGGAATATTAAATTGGAAAATCAGTTTGATGTTACCCCATGCACGGTTTCTCAATATAATCCTTTGTAATGCAGCATTCAAACGTGCATCATCATATATTTATAGAAACTTTGTTGCGGAGATTAATTTTGCGCATTACGTGAGGAACAAGGTAGTAGGTAGGTAGTACTTAGCGCCGCGGCGAAACTAATCGAGCGCACGCGCCCTTTTCAAATTACCTCTCTAAATATTCCAAAATGATAAATAAAACAACTCGCATCCAAGCTCTGATTAGTTTTTGTTTTTGTCAATTACGGCAATCTTTAATTAACAACACAAACTCTTCGAGACGGTGGAAATACGCGAGTGATAAAGTGTCTGGCAGCTCGTAGTTCATTTCACAAATTCCTTGGCTGTAATGGGACCGCAAGCTGAGAAGTAATAAGAGGATATGACCTCTAAAAAAAGTTTTTCGCCGCCGAGGAAATCTTTATCTCGCAAGCCGAAAAGACATAGAACGCCATTAGCATATGTTTCGTCTTAAGCTCGCGCGGGGGTTTGTAGGGTGGATGCAAACTGGGACTTCGGGGTGATAATAATAAAACTCGCGAGTTAAATTCAAACCGAACCGTATAAACATAACAATTCTTCGGGATATTACACCGGAGAGGGAAATACAAAAGGTTTTAAGGTTCTTCGTGCCGCCAGATAACCTATCGCATTTATACATGTGTACATCACGAAGTTTTATTATTTTCAATTATCTATGCGTTTTTTTACTTCTCGCGTAAAAACACCTTATTTACTGGAATACCTTACCTACTGAAATTACCTTTACTTCCTCTCTTTACTTCGCAACTTATTACACAAATATTATAAATAAAACAACCACAAAGCACATAAAGTAGTAACAAAAAAGTATGGATTGTAGAAGAGATAATTACAAAAGCGGATCAACACTACTAGGACCATTACAACCAACGTGTTCTAACATATCCTAATATTTGTTAGTTGATTTCCTACGCATTTATACTCATACCCATCATCCATTACAGAGCTAGTGGGGCCCGACGTCGCTTTACTTTGAATATCGATAAGAAACGAATACAAGGCAGGCCCCTTTCTAAACAAAACGTAGAGATATGTTTCGGCAACTTCTCTTTCATTATTTATCAGAAGGTAAAAAAATCGATTTAAAATCATTTCAAACTGCTAAAGTTATCAATGAAAAACTAAGGTACGCTAAACACAAAAGAGAAATTCTACGGGAATCTTTATAGTTAGTAGAGAAAATTAGCCGGTCAGGCGCCCCCCTTTTCGAAAATAAAACTGTTCCGAAAAACAGACCGAGTTCCGAAAAAACAGACCCTGTTCCGAATAAACAGACCCTGCTCCAGATAAAAAAACTGTATTCTGGAGAAACAGACCCTGTACCGAAAAAGCAGACCCTGTTCTGAAAAAACAGACCCTGTTCCGAAAAAACAGACCCTGTTCCGAAAAAACAGACCCTGTTCCGAATAAACAGACCCTGCTCCAGATAAAAAAAACTGTATTCTAGAGAAACAGACCCTGTACCGAAAGAGCAGACCCTGTTCTGAAAAAACAGACCCTGTTCCGAATAAACAGACCCTGCTCCAGATAAAAAAAAACTGTATTCTGGATAAACAGACCCTGTTCCGGAAGAAGGGCAGAAAAGCCTGAACTCGAAAGGGGGGATCGGCTAATTTTCTCTACTACACTTTTAAAATCCAAAACCACACAAACATTTTTCGTTATTTCGCAATAATTCGCGAACGCCTAAACTTTTCCGAGTCGCGTTTTTAAATATATGCAACAAAACGCGCGCTTAATAGTTTTTTGTGAATAAAAAATAATTTTCCAACTACCGGCGACAATTAAAAATTCATCCATGTCCGTTCACGTGATCGATTTTCAATGAAACAATTCCAGCAGTCGTAAAATTAGCAAAATGTCTTTCAATTGCCATCGGAGCGCTACATTTTATAACCTATAGTATAGCAGCGCAACAAAATTTTAATCGCTACTTAAAGTTGGAGCAATCGATAAAGCGCCAACTTGCAAATTGCTAGAAAGAAACAAACGAATCGCACCAATCACCCCCCGCGCGCGATTTTGTTTACTTCCCAATTTTTTATCCGCTCCGCTCGACGTGTAAATCAATCAGCGTTAAGAATTCAAATTTAATTTTGGCTCGAGCGGACACAAAGCTCGATCATGTTTATTACAACCCCCTCGGATTATAACCCCTAATTGTAACAAATGGTCCATGACGTGTGATATTTAAATTTAACCCCCTATTTTTAAATCCTTAAAGACTCTACGAATTATCCTTGAATTATGTATGAAGACAAAAAAAATTTATATTTTAAATAATTTTAGGTTTTGAAAAATTTCAAAATTCGCGCTGAGTTTGACGTAACGACCCATTGAAACTTTTTGCGATGTGAGTATGTTATTAAGGGGTAAATTTGGTATATTGTATTAAAATTTGAGCCAGATTGGCACGCTGAAATTTTCAAAATCACCCGTCAAAGTGCGTTTTGCGATTTTACCAAAATTCTTATAAACGTAACTCTTCAATGTAACGAATTACTGGGGCTAAACGACGCATTGTAAATTTTTGAGATTTTAGTATGTTATTAAGGGGTAAATTTGGTATATTGTACAAAAATTTGAGCCAGATTGGCACACTGAAATTTTCAAAATCATTCTTCAAAGTGCGTTTTGCGTTTTTACCAAAACTTTTTATAAACGTATCTCTTGAATATAACAAATTACTGGGGCTAAACGACGAATTGCAAATTTTTGAAATTTTAGTATGTTATTAAGGGATAAATTTGGCACATTGTACAAAAATTTGAGCCAGATTGGTACGCTAAAATTTTCATAATCACCACTCAACGTGCGTTTTACGTTTTTACTAAAATTCCTATAAATGTAAAACATGCACCAATAAACAGAGAGCACCGAAATAACTTCGTAATACAATTATTTTATATAATATTATGGCATCAAGGCGTAAATAATTGTGTCTGCCTTATTTTTTCAATATATTTTTTGTGTGTCTAATTACTCAACACCCTCCACCCCCATGTTGTGAGCGGCGTTCAAGCCCCCGACAGGCTCGGGATTCTTCTCATTAACAATTCCACCCGCACTCTTTTTTATTTGCACCCGCGAGCCTTCTCCTAAATGCCTTAATTGTCTCATTACCATTTATACTAATTTCAACCCCATTTATACAGATTTTGAGCTGCGAAAACAAAAATATACGCGTCGAAATACATCTTTGTGATGGGATACGTTTAAGTTTTCGGATTTGCGTTCCAAAATTAAAAACCCAATCTTTTCATCAATGTTGATGAAAAAATAAAACAAAAACAATTGAAAGCGTATTTTTTAATAATTAATTTCCATCCTTTTTAAAAACACATTTTCCATGTTTTTTTTTTGTAACAAAAAACGCGTATATTCTACCCCGACGCGCTTTAATATATTAAAAATGCTTTTTATTGAATAAAAAAATTTCCATTAGTATCCTCTTACATTATCTTGATGTGTATGTATAGAGACACACATAAAGTGTATAAATAAATGTATATTTTAAAAAGAGACTCCAGCTCTCTATCATATTTTATTCATATTAAAATGAATGGTTTCGCTTCAGAGGATCCATGGAACACGAAAAGCAAAAAAAAAATGGGTGTGGGAGGGAAATTTCCTTATAAAGCACCCCTGCACGAGCTCTCTTTATTTATTTATTATACATTTTTTGTCAGGCACAAAAAAATAATATTTAATTGCAGCGAATCAAGTTATAAAACATTCATGAAAAATCTCTAAAGCTTGATTAATAAACATATTTTCATCGGGGGGTGCACTGATGGGCCAATTTAGGGATGAAGAGCGGGAGGCTTGTAATTTCAACTTAATGACCTTAAGTATTTAATGAAATATAAATGCGAAGCAAGGAAAGTAAGCACAATTTTTTTTGCTCCTCTCTTGTGCACCCAGAAATTATAATTTATTATGCGCGCTCGATGTTTGATGCTTTTAATTAGTTCATTTAGACGCCACCCCCGTCAAGATTCATTTTTAATTTATTTTTTTTCTTCCGTTTTGATAGAATTTTAAATACACTTGCCTGTCTTTTCCTTACCTTTACAAAATTTTACAATTAATTGAACGTTATTTTAATTTTTTTATCACAACCCCGCAAAATTTGGTGGTTTGAAATTATTTCATCCACGCGGTTTGTTGCAAATCCACAATCGAAATATTAAAATGTTAGTGGGTTAGCGTGATATTGAAAAACGAAAACGAAAAAACAGTTGAACATCGATTTTGCCTTTTTCCTTAATAACCTTGCTAATTTTGTTATATCCCCGTTTTTCTTGCGTTAAAAACTTGGTAATTTTTTTTATTGTGATTTCACATAGAAGACGGAAGAGGGATATAAAAGAAAAAAGTTTTAGATGTAATAAATAAAGGTCTTACATAACCACAAAGCGTCCACGGGAGAGATGTGAAAATGGGCAATTATAAAAGTCAGCGCGCACCCTGCTGAGGGGTAAAAAAACGCGCAACAGTCCTGGGTTAGGCAAAAAACAAATGCGCGCGATACCAAATTTAGATTTAGACCCTTTTTTTGTTTTAACCATTAACATAAAATGTTCATAACGCGATAAAAAATTATTTGTTTGTGTGATACCAATTTGGTTTGTTTGCGCTGATTGATTTTACACAAGTTGAAAGAAAAATCGCGCGAGTTGCTTTATATTTTGTAAAAAATTATAAAAACTCATTTAGGTCCAAAAAACTGAACATCTACATGAGTTTAAAGTCAAAATTTGTTGAAAAACTTGCAATCCTATGCAATTCTTATGGAAACGCTTAAAGTCAAAATTACGAAACGGACTTTTTTTACTTAAACGCTCATAACTTTGTTATTGTTTATCTAATATTTTTCAAACGCATTCATATTCATATTCAGAATTAAATTTGCTACAAAATAAAGCAGAAGAAATAAGGAATACCACAAAACTTGATAATCATAAACAAGGCCAAAGTCAATATTTATTTTTGACATATTTTCAAAAGTTGAATTTTTTTTGGAAAATTTGGCCTTTAGTAATGAAAACTTTTTACACCACCAAATAGAGGATGAAATTCTGAACATAAAACCAAACTTTGACTTTAATTGGAGCGCACTCAAAATTCGATTTTGTGGACCACCTATTTAAAAAAAATCATATTTTGAAAACTTTAAAGGTTTTGTAATGGTTTTTGGTACTAAAAAAATCACCGATTAGGGGTATGAAACACGTCTTAAAAAAATTTTATTATTTTTTGAGATCAAGCCCGATTAAGATTTAAGAAGTGAAAATTTCTCATTTAAACGCTAATAACTTTTTTAATTCTCACCCAATTTTTTTGATTCAATTTTTTTTTACAAGCCAATAAAATTTCCTATAAAATAAAATGTAAAAACCCACTTAAGTCAGAAAAACTAAACATCTGCATGCGTTTAAAGTACAAATTTGTTTAAAAACTTACAATCCTATGCAATTCTTACGGAAACGCTTAAAGTCAAAATTACAAAACGGACTTTTTTTACTTAAACGCTCATAACTTTGTTAATGTTTATGCAATATTTTTGAAACGTATGTTTTTGTATTCAGCATTAAATTTGCTACAAGCCGAAGCATAAGAATAAAAGAATACATCAAAACTTGATAATCAAAAGCAAGGTCAAAGTCAATATTTATTTTTGACATATTTTTAAAAATCGTAAAATTTTCAAACTTTGGATGGGAATTTTTAGAAAACCAGGAGCCAAAGTGAAAAACGGATTGCAGCATCATGATTAACATACTTTTCTTTATAAAATATGTGAAAATCAGCGATTTGAAAATTTTCAAATTTCGAAAATATTTTTCTGACCAAATGTATGGAANAAATTTTCAAACTTTGAACAAGTATTTTTAGAAAACCAAGAGCTAAAATGAAAAACGGATTGCAGCATCATGATTAACATACTTTTCTTTATAAAATATGTGAAAATCAGCGATTTGATAATTCCATCAAATTGATGATTTTATCTTCTGACCAAATGTATCGAAATTGTTCCAGTTTTTTGCACGTATCTGCTAAACGGGTTGACCGATTTTAAATTGCGTTAAAGGAGGTTGTAAAAAATTGTTTAGGGTACAAAATAGCACTGGCAAGATATGTTTTTGGCCTTTATTAAGTTCAGAATCGGCGTGAAAGAGCGTTTTCAAAAATGCCAAAAATCGTAAAATTATCAAACTTTGGGCAGGAATTTCTAGAAAACCAGGAGCTAAATTGCAGAACGGGTTGTAGCATCCTTATAAGCATGCTTTTCTTTATAAAATATGTGATTATTAGCGATTTGATAATTCCATCAAATTCATGATTTTTTTGCTGACCAAATTTATAGAATATTTTCCAGTTTTTTTGCACGTATCTGCTAAACGAGTTGACCGATTTTAAATTGCGTTAAAGGAGGTTGTAGACAATTGTTTTGGCTACAAAATAGCCCTGGCAAGATATTTTTTGGCTTTTATTAAGCTTAGAATCGGCGTAAAAGCGCGTTTTTCAAAATGCCAAAAATCGCAAAAATTTTAAATTTTGGACAGGAATTTCTAGAAAACCAGGAGCTAAATTGCAAAACGGGTTGTAGCATCGTGATAAGCATGCTTTTCTTTATAAAATTTGTGAAAATCAGCGATTTAAATTAATCTAAAACAGATTGGTGTTTTACAAAAAAATGTGTTTCGGTTAGATATGAATTAAAGATTAGATCATATTTGATATAATCCTTCGTCCCATACTTCGAAAGCTTGACTAATATCTAAAAAAGTTGTTTAGCAGTATCTTTTGTCTTCCAAATCACTGTTTATCTTTTTACCTATTAAATGTACCTGCTCTACAGTTCCATGCTGATCTCCTAACCAAAATGATAATTTGGAATTAGATTGTTTTGTCTAAGATATGTTTGAGGCTATTTAGTAAGAGCTTTTTGAATATCTTGCGGGCAACAAACTGATTGATCTCTGATAGATGGAATTAGCTGAATTGGTTCCACAATAAATAATCAGTCGCAGCTGTTGCATAAAAGTAGCTTAAATATTCCTTAAATCATCGGTGTTTTACATCTAGTAAAAGCTGCTGAACTTCTTTGGTTGTCTTGTTTACAGTTTTTTTGTCTTTTGCCATCCTGTTGCATCGCCACTGCTTTTCTGCTATTTTGTAAGAGATATTTAAATGAAGAAGTTAAGAAACAACCCCAAATATATAGAAATCATTAGTCGTTGTAGTAAAGTTTTTCGAAAATTCTTTCAAAATAAAAAATAAATCGATACCACAATATTAGGCCTAGGGGCTTCCCAAATTATTTATTTGTGAGGAAATTCTTTCTCTCTCTCTCTATGTCTTTACATACATTACATGGCCTCTGGTGGGCATGGGGCTTCTATAATTACTGACCATCTAACTGTGGCTAATTTGATCATTTCAGCTGCCTACAGGTGATGGATTTTTCCTTTTTGCTTAGGACCTTCCATCCATATTTTTGGATGTCCTTTCTTTAATCGTCCTTGGGGTTTAAAATCTTGGGTTTGCTTTACATTGCAACGGTGTTTTTTTTTCTATGCACATGACCAATTCATTTCTCCCCCTTCTGATTTCAATATACGTCTTTATTACGTTGTATTAAGTCATAATCTTCTTCAAATCTAGTTTAACGGTCACTAGAAACGTTTGAGTCTACGCACTCCACCCACTTTTCTCATAAGGTTGTTTTGGATGATTCAAAAGTGAGAAAATTTATAAAATGGTTTCGATTTTAATATAGTTATTTTCAAATTTCTGCAAAACAAGCTCTTGCTTATTAATATATAAACTCAATACATACAAATATTAGCTATATAGATCGATAATAAGTTTACATGTTAAAATTTCGATAACCTTTTCACTTTCCTTGCACTCCATTTAATTTTTTACTGAAAGTGTTTTAAATTTAAAAAGAGATGACTAACAGTTGCCTTGCAAACAATTTACTTGTTGCAAAACAAACATTTAGCAATCTTTCTCTGTGCACTAATGCATTTGACAAATAGTAAGCACCTTCTGATAGTGTAAACTCTGTAAGCAGTAATTTAAGCAAACAATGCGTTATTCCAAACAGAATCGTTTCTTCGGTTGCGTTTCTTTCATTTTTACGTAAACCTGACATAATTACAAGAATATTCAAAGTCAAGTTCATCTCATATTTCTCATAGCTAATGACCGTCGTCGCAGAGACTTCGTTTATTACGTAAATGAACCAATTAGTGTGGTATAATGAATAATTTCGTTTCTAAATACGTCTGGTTTTAAGTGCTTAATTTTTAAATAATGAGTAATAGAAATTGTACATGTAATTACGTTGCTATGTTATTTATGGACTTATTCTCAGGTGTTTTAATTGCCATATCGGCAACAGGGTTAATTTTAGCAAAATTCAAAAACGCCTGATTGAAATAAAATTGTCAAAGCGACTTGCGAAGCTCATGATGTCTTCTGGTCAGAAAATTATTGAATCTTCTGTGAACAACATTGGGAAACTGAGTATCTGTCCTTTGTATGGTAAAAATTTGGACAACATTACTCCGCTTCCTTTACTCCATATAAAAATGTGGTCAAAAGGGCTGGATTTGGATGTTGTTTGGTGATGAGGCTTAATAATAAAGTTGATGTAACGCACATACTAAATTTTTGTAGTCTAAAAAGGCTATGCAGAAAACCAGGTTTTATTCCAAATTTTTTGAAGTAAAATATTTTCTTGAATACTTTTTGCAGTTCAGAAAGCTTACTACGCCGGAGTACGTGCTCAATTTTTAAATTTTAAAGTTTCCTAAATTCAAAAACATAAAAAGTGTTAACAATTTTTATGGAGACTAATATTTCTTTGCCTTTTTCCATCCCTTTTCCTTTATTTTCTTCACCTTTTTCTTCTCTTTCCTTTTTTATTAATTTTCTTTATAAAAGGGGGTAGAATTTTTTCCACATTTACCTTTTGTGTCAGGGTTATCTTTTTCTTTTTGTTTTTCCAAGCGTTTTCTATTATTTTTACATACTAATAAGTAGTAAAACATGTTAGCTTTAACCTACTTCAATCGGATCTTAAAGATCTTCAATACTTTTCGGAAAATCACAAAAAAGTGGCGAAAAATTTCGAGTTTTTTTTTGGTTTTTCGACCGAAACAAAGCAAAACACCATACCAACAAATCATCATCATCATCATCGTCGTCCACTGATGAACATAAGCCTCCTGTAGTGCCAACAAATACTTGATGCATAAATGAAATTAATTCACCACGTTGTTTTCTGAGCTGCTTCTCGATTTTTTTTTATATTTCGTACTTTTGTTTTTTAATATTTAAAAAATTGATTTCTTTTGTGATAAAATTCCAAAACTTTTCAATTTTTTGAAACATGGCGCCAAGGTTGAAGATAAATGGGTTACTAAACAATTATCAAATATTTACATTAGTACAATTGTATTGAGCAACCTTCTGAAATATTTATTTCTTTATGTAGTTATTAATAACTTATCTCTAATGGCTAGCACATGTCATTAATATTATTTAGGTAATATTGAAAGTAACAACAATAAACAATTTTAATTGTTTTTATTTATAGCAACAATACAAAAGCAAGAAAAAAGTGTGGAAAACATTTTAAATAGTTTTACATAAATTACACCATGAGTTTCAATTAATTTTTTTTTAAATCTACTTTTCTAATTTTAATTTATTTACCATCTCCAATTACGTCGTGGTTGCACTTTTGAAAATTGGACTTTGAATGAAAATATATGCACATACATAATATTGACGATTTCAAAAATTATTACGAGATCGACCACCTAGATCGAATGTTTATTAATAATTTTTATCCATGGCCAAATCATTAAAGAAACATTTGTAAAACTTTTTGCCATTAATTAAATGTATGTAAAAGATCACCAGAACGCAGGATAGTTACTTTCTCTTATAACAAACTATTCTCAATTCTCACCGGACGAGTTGCATAATTTAATCAGATATTTATACACCTCATGAGTATATAATATTGTATAATTATAGCAAGAAAAACAAATAAAAGTAACAAAATCGCCAACCAAGTAATTAATTTTATGTGCGAATTAAAACATTCCACAATTATGAAACTGTTTTACATATTCCTTTTATCCCGTCCATCGAACTCGCTCGTTTTATGATTTTTATAATTAATTCAAATTTTTGCATTGTCCAAATATTCAAACAATAAAATTCGCTTTCACTAATAAATCTTGTTTCTGTACAGAATAAACAGACGATCATTAAATTCAGATGGAATCTGGGTTATTAGTAATATTAATTTTTTATTTGCATTCTTGGAAACGTTTAAATATCATAGAAATGTTGCATTTCATTAAATATTGAGGAAGAATTGAATAAATTACTCATATTTTGAATTACCTGTTTCTTTTGGATTTTATTATTGTTTTCTTGAAACCTATCGTCTTCTTCTGTCATTGTTTGTTAGCAACAAATAATAGAAATGTTTAGCAAAGATTTAGCACAATACATTTCCTAATTTGGAGAAAAAAATTTGATGATCATAAAAAAATGTTTTTTATAATTGTTTTGTGACATTTTTTTTAATTTCAGGTAACGATGGCTGGGGATTTTATTTTAGCAGTGGCTTCAATGATGATAGCCAAATTAAGAAACGATGACGTAACGTTAGTACTTAGCCAGGTAAACGAAATTTAATAAAGTTAATTGCTAATTAATAAATCGTGCAATAATTTCAGGTAATTACAGACCTAGTCCAGGGAGAATTTATGCAGCTTGGCTCGAAGGAAACGGAAAACGAACGATTTGCTCATTACCTCACAAAAACCTATAGAAAAACAGCATCATTGATAGCCAATTCCGTCAAATCGGTAAATAAGCGTACGAGTGGGATGTGTTTTGTGTTACGCATTTATTTTTTTTCTTT
>JARJDX010078567.1:0-30468 GCA_030264735.1 Gymnusa sp. GC000175
AAGAAAAAAATATAATTCAAAACTACAATAAAAACAATACTAGGCAAAAAGGAAAATTAAACGTAGAAAGAAAGAACAAGAATCTAACACAAAGACATGCCTACCACCTTATACCAAAATATTATAATCAGATACCGGAAACAATAAAATCAATAAAAAATAAATCTAACTTTAAAATTAAAATTAAAAAATTTATTTTCAAAAATTTTGAATGTTATTGGAAAAAATAGTATATGTTTAGTTTTTTTGTTGCTTGTTTATTTTATTTAATTATTTTTTTTTATTAAACTATTAAAAAAGTATATACAAACAGAATGCTGTTGGAAAAAAAATAGTATATATTTATTTTATTTATTTATTATAAAGAAAGAAAAAGGAAAAGAGTAATAAAGAAGAAAAAAAAGAAACAAAGAAAGAAAGATGTAAAAAGAAAAAGAAGCCTATACTAACAGACGAGGACAGGCAATATCGGCCTATGCGTCTGATGAAGAAAAAATGTATTAAATGTATGTATTAAATGTATTAAATGTATTTGCCCAAAAACCTTAAAATTTTGATAAATATTGATGAAAAAGTGAACAAAATCATTGCCATTTGGACAAAATCTTTTAAATTTCGGCGAGATTTGCTTAAATGTAACAAATTGCTTATCAATTTTAACAAAAGTCTTTCTAGTATAAAAAAACATCAAAGCTTAAAAAATAAATCGTTGAAATTTGAGCAAAAAGATTGCAGTTGCAACATAGCCCTTAATTTATTTATTATTTCCACCCAGTAAGTTTACATAATTATATAAACCCTACACAGGTAAACGCAGTTAGCTGTGAATTGGACTGGTCTTCTCTACATGTAATGCTGGCAACTTACATTACAGGTGGAGCCACAGTTTAATGTGGATTCCGAACCACATGAAACTCCACGCTGGCAAGGTATGTTGGGGAGTAGAGTGGCAGTACTAGACATTTAAATAAATATTTTTCATTCGGTGGGGCGCGAACCACGATCTTGCACTCAGTAGCCGGATGCCTTGACCGCTGAGCTACACTTTACCAAAATTATTAAAATTTCTATGAAAATTGATTAAAATCATATCAATTTATACTAAAATTATCTATGGTACAAACGTTTTTAAATTAACCAACTTCGATTATCCAATTTGTCTATAGAAGCTTTAAGAATTATCTTTCTGGGTCGTCCAATACCCCTGCGTGGAGATTAGTCGTGGCCTTCACGTTCCCCAGATCTGTAGGCTTTGGATTATTTCTTATAGGTCTAAAGTTTACTAGAATCTACATGACACCCTTAAAACGTAACATGCCACAAGTAATGGCAGAAATTTTGCCAGAAATGTGCGGTCATTATTCCATTGCTTTTCTATTATAAAACGAAACAGTAGTCATTTGAACGATATAATTTTTAAGTTTTGATATCTATATCAGAATTAAGTATGTCATTTAGCCAGATGCCAGATCCCCTAACTAAAATGTTTAACTCTTCTTCTTCTTTCTCTTGTTTTAAGACTATTTTTTTTTGTCCAACTTCTCCGTCCCTTAATTTTCCTGTGATATCTGGCCTTCCGTCTCTCGCGATCTTTACCAGTCTTCCGCCGTCCATTCTGGTGACCTGCTACTGTCGTATTCCTACGTTTGGTATTCGGTCTCTGAGCGTATATCCTGTTATGTTTCTAAGCACTCTCATCTCTGTGATTTTTAGCTTTGCTTGTGCTTCTGCTTCGCATGCCATTTTGGGAAATGTTTAACTCGTTCTATGTTATGTCCTTAAGTGTTAAGCTTATATGATTGGGTTAATATTTTTAACTATAATTTATATTGTTTTGGCTTTGTTTATCTCTAAGCCATTGAATCTAATTGCTTCGGAGACTAAATTAAATATTTTGACAGTTTATTCTACATCAAATGTATTTCTTCCCTGGCCATATTTAATCCACATAGTTCTTCAACTAAAATAACCAAAAAACTATTTTGTAGTAAAATATGCTTAAAATATCAAATAACTTTTCGAGATATCACGAAAAAGATGACGAAAACTGTATGCAATTTTGAAAATGGGAAAATAAAAATGTTCTTAAATTGGAAAACACATTTCATGTTTGTAATTATTTATTATTTGGGACAATATGTTAAACACGACTAAATGTTCAATTTTTAAATATAACTCACTGAAATGGTTTTATCTCAATGTCACAGATATTCCGGCTGGGCTTATAACTTTCACGGACGCATAAAAAACGTCAGCACATGTAAAGCAGGCACATTTTAGTTCTTCACCTAGTGAACTGTTTACTTACCGGGGCACTTCTTGCCCCCAGCTAATGGACCTCATCATCATAGCCAATACTCTTACTCTAATTATTTCATATTTAATCCTATATTTACATTTATACTTTCAACTAACGCATCTACCCGAGCTCGTACACGTTTCGTCTACATAGACCTTTACAACTTGTTCACAACACTCTTCTCTCAACATCTCCGAGAAGTCCTCAACTCTTTACCTCTCAACACCACCATAATAAGACTTTTCTATCATTATATCTCACCACCTTAACGAGACACTTCTCTCGTTTTATCTTACCACCTTAACTAGATGATCTAAATCTCCACGATACTCGTATCAATACTTTAATCATATCCACCCCTTAACTACAATAATTCTTGTAGAGCTTAACTCGTACTAACTTCTTAAGACATCACGAAAAATTGCAAATATCAAAAATTTTAAATGGGAAAAATAAAATTATTCCTTAATCAAAAAAAGTACTCTAATTTTATATATGTAGCTAAGTGGGGAAAACTCTACATTAAGCAATTTTAAATTTTCTTTATTTTTAACCCAGCCAAAAGTACCATAACTGACAGGCCTTAGCCTTAGGTTTTTCGTCGAGGTGAAGACCGAAGAGAAGTAAAATGTTCACATCTCTTATAATTCTCAATGAGGAGCTCTTTTTTTAGAGCTAAAAAATCTATTTTATGGGAATAAAAACGAATTTAAAATCGGTTTAGGAGTTTTCGAGATATTAAAAAAAACTGTAAAATGTAAAAGAATTTTTTTCAACTTAGACAATTGACAAAACAATTTGTATGTGTGAATTTGTGATTGAATTTTAAATATTTTCAATACTTTTGGAGATGAAAATGGTGACGCAAAATTGCGAACATTTTAATTTTTTCGACTCTGACTTAATAAATAATGGCTTTTTGACTGAAACATAACCATATTTCATTATTAACCATTATAATCACTATAATGGCAGTATGTCTCTGCAACTTGATGGGAATAATTTAACTAACAATGTTGCTTAGCAACAAACAACAATGAATTCTTAAAATAATAAGAACAAAAATTTGTTGTTGTTGTTGTTAAATTTTAACACATTGTGTTTTGTACTCCCATGTTCTTCCTTAAATTTAAATTTCCAGATCGAGCATCTTTGTAAAAAAAGTAATAGGAAAAAAAAACTTTATTATATTTCTTGGTTAAAATAAGATAGTTAAATAAAGCTATTTGGCTAACCAAATATCTGATGTGCAATCTCCTCCAGGATATCTGAAAAACGGAATAAATTAGTTATTAAAAACATTTACAAAACCAAATATATTTTACCTCATTTCATGAGCTAAAATTGGCCCATCTGGACCTTCTTTAAAATCAACCAAGAAATCATGATCCAATTTCATTCCTCCATTATTAACATCAATGTCGAGTTTCACAATGTAACTACCGTTTTGAACAGCTTCAGGATAAATTTGTTTATCCCATGGCGAAAATAAGCTGTTGCTAACATAAAGACGTTTTCCATCAAGTGAAAGTTGTAACATTTGTGGTCCTCCAAGTAAACGCTTTCCTTTAACAAATACTGGTTCTGGTGGAGATGATAATTCTTGATCTTCAATTACTTTTATTGGAGAATCACTTAAAATTTTTCCACCCAAAAACACTTGACCTAGAATTAAAATAAAGGGGTTGTAAAAAATGTAAAATGTTCTTTCCTTTTTAAAACGTCGGAAAAGTTTTGTGAATGGGCTATTTGTAAAATGGCTCTTACTAATAAATCGATTCACCCAAACCAACATGCCTACACTCAGGGGCAATTTTCTGAATTGGTATTACACAAGTTGCAGGCTGCATGGAAAGATCCTTGGACAATAAAATGTCCACTCTGGTAGTATTTATAGACATCGAAGCTGCCTTCGACCACTTTTGGCAAAATTAAAACTGCAAGTGGTGAACCCTACAATCAGTGAATGGATTACAAACATGCTAGGGCAAATAGCAGTTACATTCGGTGTAGCATATGCAATAGTTAGGAGTATCGCGGCTACAAGCTGCCCGCGAGGCGGAGTACTATTTCTAATACTATGAAAAATAGTGTATCACCCAATGAGAAAGGATTTTACACCATAGGATACCCAGATGACATAACCCTCAACGGGAAAATTTAAGACGGCTGCATCCAACTTAATGCAAGGGGCACTCAAAATAATCGAGGGGGTGACCACGGCAGTACTACGTCTAAATTCAATAGGACTTTGAGAGGCAAGGCAGGCACATACTGTCACCTGCTGCGTAAGTAAGCAGCCAAAATGACACTTCTTCCCGTAAGAACAACAGAGAAAACACCAACTTGCTAAACCATTAATACCCTACGAAATATCATTCAACACAAAAGCGCGGGTCGTGGCGAAAACGTTCACATCTATAACGATGGCACTAAAACTAAACAAGGATTAGGTGCAGGTGTCTACTCACAAGAACTGAACCTTTTCTTAACCACACCTCTAGGGAAGCATATAACTGTTTTGCAAACAGAAATCCTAGGCATCATCAAAGGAGCAAAGGCAATATTGAGTCACCACACTTGCCACAAAAATATCCAAATCCTCATATATAGCAGAACGGCCATATGAGCGATAAGTAGGCACGCGTTAAGATCATAGTTTTAAACTGCTATAACATCCTGACACAGAAGTCAATATGAGAGTTGATAAGCATGAGAGAGAGTATATCAATGGTATATTTAAACAAAACACCTTTAATGCACTAAGAAAGAGGTCGGACGACACGTCGGGTTGCAGAGAGACAGGCCAAGGAAGTGCTAAGTTTACCCGGTCCATATATTAATGTCGCGACTGACTGAGAACCTGCGTCTTCGCACAGGTATTCTCACGGGGCATTGTCAACTAAGGAAGGACCGCTGTGTAGAGTATGTGAAGAAGAAAAAGACGAGACAACGCAACACGTACTAAACAGATGTTCGGCTATCATCTATTTAAGAGAATCCATATTGGGAGAGCTCTGTCCGAAAATGGCCAGAATAAGGGAGAACGGAGAACCCTCTAAGCGCTGTGATGGCCGTCATACGCCACCTAGGATAGGTGGACGGGTAGGAACGCCTTGGGAGAAGGACCCCCAAGAGGAGATACAAAAGGTCATCAAGTCAAAGCTAAGTGCTTTGGTCCCAGGATCACACTCCAAACTCAAATCCAGAAAATGTAACTATAGGATAGTTACAAACGACAAGGTTTAGATCTAATCCTTGTACAACCAAAAATTAATAAATGGTATTAGTTTATATGTTTAGATAATTTGAGTCTTATCACACTAACTTAACAATATTAGAACTTTGATCGGGATTTCATCGAGTTCATCTGCCACATTCTATAAACTATAAAAGTTTGTCCAATTTCCAATAACGAAAAGTTACATAAAAAAAACCTAATAGGAATGTATTTGAATAATTTAAAGTTAACTTTTTTGGGGCAAAGCGTGTCGCAGTGATTAAAGTTGTTGGCTTTATTGAATGGAGTTTACGGTTTGCTGCATCTTTAAATTCTCTTAAAAATAAGAGCTGTGTTAAAAAAGTTGTTGATCGGATGATAAATCATGATTGACAAAACGTGTTAAATTTGAATTTTCAATCAAAATTTTGCATCAAAGCAATGTTTATTACCAGTTAATTTTGGATTTTCTCGATCAGTAATGTCATATTGTCGAACATCTCCATGAAGCCAATTACTAAAATAGATGAATTTATCATCTAGCGAAATGAGAATGTCAGTAATCATTCCTAAAAAAAATTGCAATTATTTTTTTTATTACAAGTGAAGTAATTGCGAATTACCTTGAATATATGGCCCAGACCAACCAGTTACTTTTTTTTGCTTAACATCAATTACTTTTTGAGCATCCCAACATCCCTTTTCATTCTTGAAGAATCTAAAGTATTAAGTAATATATACATACAGTTATTAATTTTCTTGTTACTACCTATAAACATTAGCATTCACTGCACATCCAACATAACCTTGTGGCTCTTTGGGATTGTGTAAGAATCTAGTTTCCAATGGAGCGCATCCATCACTACCCAAATCAATAGTTTGAATCAATTCTCTACGACTCCACGAAAAAAAGTTAAGAGAAGTTCCATAAATTTCAGGATCTAAAACGTCAGCACTGTTAAAACCACGTTTAAAAATTCTAGGAGCGCCCCATTCAGTTGAAATCATAACGTCATGATGGGGTTGGTACCAAAAATCGTATCCAAATTTGGCCCTCTTTCCGTTTGTCCAAGTACCTTAATTATTTAATGAATAATTAGTTTGAAATACACTTTTAGTTTATATCATTACCCTTGACTTTAAGTGTTTTTCCATCTATAAGAACAAAATCGCATTTTCCATTTCCATTAACATCTCCCATAACAGAAACCATTATTTCACCACTTGCAAGACAATGTGCAGTATGTGGCGTTGCACAATCCAAAGCGTGAAGTTCTGAACCTTCAATTGCCTTATGCAAAGTAGGTGCTCGTGGATTTTTTCCTGTATCAACCACCAATATTCTGTCAGACCCCAAGCAAGGTAAAACCAGTTTATCCCTAACAAGGTTACTTGAGCAACCCGTTGATTTATGACAACTCGAGCAAACATTCCAACCGCTATGGTGCAACTCATCGTTGGGTTTTCCAGTATGTAGTCGATGAATAATCTAATAAATAATTAAAATTGCATAAATATTTTTCCTTAAGGGTATTTTAACAAACTTGACAATATGTGGGTGATTTTGGGTCCACATCCACAGTTGCTAATAGATCACTTTTTTCAGGGGTTGGATTTGGTTGAACACAGCATACATATAAAAGTTCTTCTCTTGGACCCTTAAGAAAAGCTTCCATGGGAGATTCATACCCGGGTCCTATTTCAAATTTTTATTAGTCTGTGTATTTTTAATAAATGCATAATGAAGGTTAAGGTTCGTCTGAATAATGATAAAATACTGAGGTTATCTATCTATATGATACTTTTATTAAATAGTTATGTAACAAATTGTTTATTGATAAATATTAAGTGCTCCACATATAGATTATAAGATCAATATACTTAGACAGGCGATAAATTTAAATACTTATGTCACAAGTGTTTTTAAATTGATTTTATCAAATAAATTATATTTAGAAGTTATACGATTATTTAAATAAATTAAAACTTTCATTAGAAGAAAAATCACCAAAGTTAAGAATCACATCTGTAACTCACAATTCTATTGTTTACCACCATGTTTACCACCAGTAAAAATTATCCTGCTAAAGCCGATAAAAAATTCAAAAGGTGGAGATCAGTAGGAGAGTAAAATTGGGATGGGCAGCGTTAGGGAAATTGAGGTTTATTCTAAGAAGCAAGAAGATTACCAACAGCCGAAAACCAAGGTGTATATATTCCTTACCAGTTAAATGTGGTGCACAAATATGAACAATCACCAAGAAATTAAATGGCAATTCGCACGATAAAAAGATGAACGCTGGTACAACATCATACAGCAGTAGCGGTCGTGGCTGGATAAAAGATTACGAGGAAGACCTCTTCCGACCATGGATCGACCTAGGCTGATAGATAAATAGATACGATAACCGTCTAGAAATTTCTAAAATAAAGTATGAAACGGGGCCAAGTATCTTAGAAGGCGAGGTCTAAAAAAAAGTCCGGATAATGTAAGTACCGAATTCTTTAAACTGATGAATGATGAAAATGTAAGATGGTTGATATCACTGCTTAATCGAATTTACAACTCTGGAAGCAGAAGTAGAAAAATGTGTAACGATCATAAAACTAGAAGCGTTGACTGAAAGTCTAATTAGCCACACCTTAAAGATATTTCTCAAAGTCATACATTAAGCATTTTACAGACATTTGGGAGAGATCCTCGCCCTTCTTAAACCTAGAGGGCTAACTATAATTATGGGAGATTTTAATGCAAAAATAGACGAAGGAGAATCAGGTGAATGGGTAGAAAAATACGGTCGAGAACGATCTAATAGTGACAAACACGCACCTTAAACTCCATCCACGAAGACTATACGCTTGGACTTCCCCTGGAGACAACATAAATAGCATAATACGCAATCAGATAGACTACAAAATGATACGCAAAAAATTTAAGAACAGCGTAACATCGATAAAAACTTATCCGTGTGCGACGTGGCATCGAATCACATCACAACCCAGTGATAATGAGAATAAAGGTAAAGCTGAAGGCCAGGAAAATAAACCTACAAATAAAATCATTGCCATCTCACAGTTACGTGACCCAGCAGTGCAAAAGATGGCATCAGAGTGTATAAATGAGGGGTTGGTCAGGGTCAGGTACAACAAGAAATATTAACGAAATATGAAACAGTGTCAAGAATGTATTTCACAGAACCCAGAACAAACTTGCAGACTCGAAAAGCAATACAAAAAAAAGAAATGGTTGACAACCGAAATTCTGGCACTAATTGAAAAACAACGACCATCCAAAAATACACACAAAGAAGATTACTGCAATATACAAAAAGAGATAAATAGAAAAATAAGTCAAGCGAAAGAACTATAACTAATAGAACAGTGTAACGAAATTGAAGACTTGCAGAAGAAATATGACAGTTTCAATGTGCATAAAAAGATCCGTGAAATGACAGGAACAAAAAAATCAGAAATACAACATTACTAAAAAACTCTAATGGGGATATGGTTCTAAATCTGAAAGACAAACCACAGATATGGAAAGAACATCTCACGAAACTATTCAGAATAATGAAGTGAAAGATGCCATAAGGAACACCAAAACAGGCAAAACTGCGGCACCAGATGGAATCTATAGCGAGATGCTTAAGTTGGTGGATAAAAAAAATATCAACATTCTAAATAAGCTAATGAACACAATCTACAAAACAGAAATTGTACCGACAGAGTGGCTACCTTCAACTTTTGTTACCATACCGAAGAAACGAAACGCATCCGACTGCAATGAACACCGCATGATAAGCGTGATTCGAGAATCTATAGAAGATGTAAGTCAGAAATATGCGATACACAATTTGGTTTTGGCAACGGCTTCGGTACTAGAAAGGCGCTACATGCAATTGGGATATTGGTTCAGCGCTGCCATGATGTTAACAAGGACGTTTATACTTGTTGTATTGACTATAGCAAGGCTTTCGACAATGTCAGACATGAGAAGCTAATGAACATACTGGCGAATTTAGATATTCGCGCCGCGATATTCAGATTGTATCCAATTTATTCTGGGTTCAAATAACAAAAGTCAGGATTGAAACCGAACTGGCAGAAGACATACAGATTCGAAAAGGTGTAAGGCAAGGATGTGAACCTATACTCAAGGAGGTGCTCGACGGAGAATATGCTGGCATCATTGTAAACAGCAGAGCAATTAATAATATCAGATACGCGGACGACACGGTTGTGTTGGCAGACAACATGGAAGATCTCACACGCATGATGAATAACATTTCAGCTAAAAGCCGAGAACACGGATTAGAACTTAACACAACAAAGACAAAGACCATGTCGATGGACAACACATAGAACAGGTCTCCAAATATAAATACCTTGGAACCTGGATAAATGACGTATGGATATACCGCTAAGAGGTCGCAGCATGCATTGAACAAGCAAGAGCAACATTCACTAAAATGAAGAAGATTCTGACTTCTCCGGGTATGAGCATAAAACTGAGGCTAAGGATGATCCGCTGCTACGTTTTTCCGATACTGCTGTACGGGATGGAAAGTTGGACCTTGACCCAAGAAAGAACAAAAAAGGTAGAGGCCTTTGAAATGTGGGTACACCGTCGGATACTGCGAATACCGTGGGTTGATAAAGTAAGGAACATAGAAGTACTTCGCAAAATAAACAAAGAAACCGAGATACTCTTTACCATAAAGAAACGGAAGTGGTAGACGTTGCATGTCCTGGCTGCGCAAGATTGAGAGATTGGTATAGAATATCATCGGCGGAACTGTTATGAGCTGCGGTGTCAAAATAAAAATAGTGATTACCACCCTCTAAAGGTGAAGCTAAAGCAAGAAGAAGAAGTCAAGAGTGCATCTTATCACTACTAATCTTCAAAATATATTTACAATTAAATTTTAACGATGCCTTAAAAATGCTGAGTTTGGTATCTCTTTGAATGGAGAAATTATAAATAATATAAGATCGCAAAGGACACCGTCATATTTTCTGTCGGCCTTGAATCACTGCAAATTGTAAAGAACAGAATATCAGAATGAGGAAAAAGATATGGTCTAGATACCAACATAAAGAAAACCAAAGTCTACGGCTTAACAGAAATCTTTGTATAAAAAAATAGTGGTGTGGTTACCAAACGACTTTCAGTTACAATGAGTTCTTAAAATGTTAAATTTTGAAAAAATGATATAGGACAAAATTTGTGTAAGATTTATTTTGAAACACTTTTGTACTCATGTTTATTTCATAAACTCAATAAATTTTGAAATATTTGCAAAAAAACCTAAAAACCTCACCAATAAACTACCACTTCCTATTTTTAGATTTTAGCCAAAAGTCACTGAGACCTCCTAATTTTTGTTAAAAGTTTAAATATGAATTTTCAGGACGATCAGTTTAGCCGTCTGGGGTGTAGAGGGGACACAGACAGACATACAGACACCACTTTGAAATCAATTTTTTCTGAATGAGGGATGTCGAAAATCTCGATTTTGAAAATTGTCGCGATTATTATACTTTAATTTACTTTGTAAATGAAAGTGATAATATTATTGATCGGGTGAACTCTTATATGTATTTGAATACACAAATAACAGATGAGATCACAAAAACTGCATTTAATAAAATGGGAATAATATTTAAATCACATGACCTAAGTGGTTTTCAAAAAAAGTGAGATTATTCCGTTGGTATATTTTTTCTATTCTCTTTTATGGTATGGGATCTTGGTCATTGTTGAAGGCACCAAGCAAAAAACTGAAAACTTTTGAAATGTGGCTCTATACAAGAATGGTCAGGGTATCATGGAGGGACCATATTACAAATAAAGAATGAATCAAAAAATATCTTAAAAGCAGTTAAAAAACTTGAGTATCTGGGATATATATTGAGAAAAAAACAGATGTAGAAATTACCACAGTACGTGTTACAAGGAAAGCTAGCTGAGCGCGCAAAGTGGGGTAGAACACGCATATATTAGAACCTGGTGCTTAATGATAACCATAAGGCTCCGTGCAGCTATCGAGAAGTCATAATTGTCAAGATGGTGTTCAACATTTGGATGGAATAGGAACCAGGAAGAAAGAGAAGAGGAAGAAAAGAATACTTTATGAATGAATGAATATTGTTGACTTTTATGATTTGTAAACTAATGAGTAAAATAATATTATTAGTGTGAAGTTTCCCATTATAGCTTCTACATGAGCAAGCAAAGTCGAACATAAAACGTTGTAGTAACATGCTACAGTAACTTGGGTTCAAATAAGGGCTAATTTAGGAATCTCTAGAACTAATTTTTCTACTCCCGTCTGGTTTTGAAAGTCATGTTAAAAGGCGCTGGTCCTGTATGTGATGTCAACACCTTCGCTATCGTAAATACTGGGCAAAAGTAGACACAGAGTGTACAGACTCGCAAAAGCGGATTTATTCATATATTATTGAGTAATAAAGCGATAAATCTGATATTCTTCCATGTAGAAAGAGAGAAAGATATAAAACATATATTTATTTATGTCAACTATACAAGTGCGATAGAAATTTATATAATATTTACTAATATTATTTTCTTTTAATGGTGATGAAAATGAAGATAAACATGAACAGACTTTGTTTTAAATTATTTTTTACCTACATGTACTTTTAGATAATTTATTTGATTTATATTTAAATATAAATAGCCAAGCAAACATTTTGTATAATTTATAAGTGGTTCCTACCCATTGTAATATAAACAGAAATTCATCAACGTTAAATGAATAGAGCAAATCATAAATGTGTTATAGTTTATAGGTTACTTCATTACTTACCATTACCAGCCATTTTCATCAAATAATTACCCAGCAATTACTTAATGCAATTGAATCAACAACTTGCTCACTGTTCACTGCCTGCAAAAGAGATTAAAATAAACTATCAGCACACTACGTGTCATGAAATATCAAGCGAAACTTAACACAGTTTATCATTATTTATTTACATATTTTGTTTGATATTGACCTTCGTAAAGCAGAATCATTAAAACACCGCAATAGTAACTGTTAAACGTAGTCAACCAATAATACACTTTATAACTTAATAATTTATTAATTTATTAAATAAACAATTTATGTACAGGTACAAAGTATTAAAACTAAAACTTATCTGAATAATGGCACAATTTTTTATCTATAACGATAAATAATTACTATCAGCAGTGATTGTATAGGTTTATATACAATTCATACACTCACTACCAGTAGCTTAGTTTACTTAATTTATTCTGTGGTAACGATATGTAGCGCTTTTTCAACGGAATAGTAGAAGTTTCCTTTTTTCTGATAATTTTTTTCATTGAGTAACGGATATATAGCGGGAGTTAAAAGGTCCTTATCAACAGGAAAATCATCTTTTCCTGTGAAGTAACTAATTAACAATCCTGCAAAGATGCAAATCACAGCGCCTATGAACGAATAATAGTAGTAGCTTATTCTATAAATGAAAAATATTTCCACTGGTTCTTCAATTATCCTAAAGGATAAAAAACGTATTATTTTGATTTTGAGATTGGGTAAAAACTTACGTCGAATTTAAGTTGGTTTTGGGTAAAATTTCAAAAGAACATTCATCGATCGAAGTTGGTTTGCTTGGGTAATGAAAGGCACCTTTTGCTTTGTAATACTGAGCACCGAAAGCAATCCAAACCACAACCGCTAATGATATTAGGGAACCATAAAATGCGCCCTTAAAATATTTATGTGTTAAATTTTTGTTGCACAGTTTTGTTGTAAGTAAGATTTCAATTTTTGTAAGAAGTAACTTATTTTACCTTTGCGTTAGCTTTAGGGAACACCATTCCAAGTGTGAATAGTCCAAGAGATGTTCCTGATGCAACGCCGACAATGCTGATTGCAAGTGGTAAAATACCACCCAAATGTTGTACCACAAGCACTAAACTAGTACAAATCACCCCAATTATGACAACAATTAATTTAAGTATATAACTAACGGTTTCTTCTTTTATGTCTTTGGGCATGTACCTGGCTACAAAATCTTCGTAAATATTGCCTGATAATGAATTTATAACCGCCGATATCGTGCTAAAAATAGATTAAATTTATTTCCCGCGGCAGTTCACTCATCGATCACATACCTTAAAGCAGCGCAAAATATCCCCGCAACAAATAGTCCTGGTAAGCCTGGCAAACTCGAAGCCACATCCATTACATAATAGGGTAATAATTGATCAGGTTTTTCAACGAAACCTGCCTTGAAAGGGTCACAACCTGCATACTTTGCATAAATAATTAATCCTGTCATGACGCAAGCCGTTTTAATAAAAATTAATCCAATTCCAAACAAAGCAACTGACCTTAAATAAACGACAGTTAATTATTATTATTATTATTATAAAAAATGCAATTTGCAATTTACAAGTAAGCCTTCTCCAGTGAAGGTAATGATAAAAATTTTTGTATGCAATCCTGATTCATCGAAACCATTTTAACGTAAGTAATCGTCCAACCCGTTAATAAAGCCAGCACCGTTTCACGCTTAGTAGGGTCCAAATCAAAGCTAAAATTATGCAAATTGATAAATAAAATAAAATAAAATAAATTGCAAATTACTCGAAGGATAAGCGGTCTCCAGAAGCAGCGATATTGAAAACGGCACCTATTCCTCCAGCGGATTTCAACCCCATAAAGAACACCACTATGATGGCTATTATAGTAATGGAAAATTGAAGAGTATCAGTCCAAACGACAGCTTTTAATCCACCTATAGTTGTGTAAAAAATGCAAATCGCCATGACTAAGAGAGCAATGTAAAAAGCATTTACACCAGTGGCTGTAATTATTATTAACGATCAATTTAAAAATTGCAATCATTTTATAAAGGTATTACCTTGAGAAAATGCAAGTGCTGGTACGTAAATTACTAAAGGCATATAAAGAACAGCTGTTAATATCCCCAGGAAACTAGTAAGTAATCTGACTCTGGTATCAAAACGCAATTTTAAATATTCATAAGCGCTCGTTAATTGCAATTTGTAAAACACAGGCAAATAAATGCAGCAGGTAATTATGCACACAAAAATTATAGCAATGCAACTTAACCAGTACATTGATCCATGCTTGTAAACATCTGCAGGTACCGCAAGTAAAGTCACACTTGATACATGACTAAAAATTAATTTTATTGTTATTTCATTTTGTTATTAAATTTATTTAAGTTAATTTACCTTGCAACCAGCGACATAGCTATTGGAAACACTTTCATGGTTTTTCCGCCAAGCAAATAATCCTTGGTGGTTGATTGCTTATTTCCAAAACAGCCAAAATATATCCCAATTATTGCACTAGCAGATAACATCACACTGAATAGGGTGTAATCATACCAAGAAAATGATACATTTTGGTACCACGTTCGAGCCACATCTTTAGTTGTTGTATACATTTTGATTAGGGATGTGCTTTTTACCCTCGTCTCTCACGCACTGACTATATAGGAAGATATCCTCCCATAGATATTCATCTTAGAGCGTTAATTCCCCGCGTCATCTACATTAGCGGCGTAACCTGAAATTCTGTACCAAATCAACAAAGTGGGAAAAGCTTTACAGACGTCATCAATTCTTTTTATTTCTAAAACGTATATAAAATATACGCAAATACCATGGTAAAAATGAGTGAATTTCTTCAAATTAATTTCTTGCAGCTTATGCTAATTTTTGCCGTGTTTATAATTTATGTTTCGAACTTATAAAAAACCCATTTGCGTCATCAAATTACGAAATACTTAATTTCATTAAGTTCTTAATTAACGTTATTAGTTTGATTATTTTTAGAACAGAAGAAAGAAATGTAATAAATTTAAATTTTGTGCTATAAATTTAAAATGTTTATAATTATTTTTTTATGAAAAATGGAGGTCGCCAAACAAAGTTTGCGCAAATTGTGTTTTTTTTTATAAACATAATAGTTTTTGAAATTTTAGCAAAAAGGCAGGAACCTATTCAAAAAATTAAACTTCCGGTTGGTATATTTCAGCCTAAATTTACTGAGATCTCCAAATTATTATTACACATTGTTGTTCTGAGTTCCTCGGACATCCTAAAAAGCCTTTTTTCGGAGGTGTGTTAAAAAAAGCTAAAAGCTTAGCATCTACAAAATGTAAAATTTAAGATCAATAATTTCCGGTATAACTATTGAAAAAAATTATAGGATACAAATTTAATTAATGACCAACGCGATTTATATTAATTTTTTCCGCCTTATTTTATTGCTATAAATGCTATAAATGGTTATAACAGATTGTAATAATAGTAACTTTTTTATGTGTGTTTTTTTCCTGTGGCTGGGGTCTTTTCTGGGTGTTTTTTTATGCTTGATGAATTTGTAAATATTGTTTAAATATGTAAACACATATGAATTAAATAAATTACCCATTAGGGGGGAAGTAATCGCCAATAGTTATTTTAATAAATTCAAATAGTGCTACTTCCTCTTAGCCGATTTTGGCCAAAATAATACTAATAGAATAAAAGAATCTATAATAAAGTTTTTATTATGAAGTATAGTTTTGTGCATTAAAGATTTGCATTTTAAAACGAAATTTTGCAATTAGGCCTAAAGATTGGGGTTATAAAATGGGATGCACGAAATTAGCATTGTCCGCCAGAAGCATGCCTGAGCAGGGGCAAATTGGGTCGCGCGCCCACATATTGAATTAGGAAGAACGCTTTAAAAGAACTAAATGTTCTTGGGTACATTATTTGGGTCCAGGAAATACAGTAGTTAATGGTGTACCTGATAATGAAACGAATGCAATTGCTCAATTGCATGATATTGTGCAACTTCAGCAAAAGATATTTGAACTGCAGATTAAGAAGCAATAAAAACATTTGCTAGAGAATTTTTGAATAGTAAAACACCAGGAGCATTAATTGGTGCTGAAGGATTAGTTAATAAATATACGGTTGAATCCTTTTTTGGAGTAATATATCCAGGTACTAATGATGGAGGTGATCCACGCGCAATGTTTTATGCAGCTCGACAAAAGGCAATAAGTAAATTATGGCAGAAAAAAAAGTGAGTGAAAACGTACTGAAAAACAATGAGAAGATTTTTTAAAAACACCAGAAGTATGCGATTTTTATAAATATTATGCAACAGGTTGTGAGGGCTGTAATCAATTAGTAGCAGAGAAAAGGTTAAAACAAGAAGGAGCAACTAATGCACCTGTTGCAGGACCTTAGACAACCGATAACGCACCAACCGCCGCTACCGCTACCGCTTTGTTGGCAAATAGTAATAACGATCCAATTTTTGACAATGGTAATTTTGACGACGTACTTAATAATCTTTCTGCGGGTTTCGGAGAACAAGGTGCTACTTTGACTTCTCCATCGACAAATATGGAGGTTGATCCGCCGACAAAGGGGGGTCTCACAAGATCAGTGGGAAGAACTGGTGGAGCGGTATCGGGTCCCTCGAGTAGTGGAGGAGGAAGGATAAAATTTTCTTCGTCTGTGAAACCATATTCAGTAAATTATCGTAAGACTTGAATTTAATTTTCATACGGTTATGCTACGGTAAATATAGACCAGCATAAAAAATCTAAGGAATCGGAGGCTAAAACAGATTTTCTAACAACTCCGTTATCTTTAATTCCTGTTGATTGGTTACCTTTTTACGTAACTAGAGGTGAATACAACAATCTTCCGAATATTTTAATAGCTACCAATTGTCGTTGTAAAGTTTATTTTTTAGGAACACGTGTGGCTTTTGATCATGGTACTACTCTTTCTGGTACGACAACCTCTGAATATTTACCAATTGGAATTAAAGCTGTCGGTATGAACATACTTTCCTATGGTAAAAATGTAAACTATTAATAGAGAGATATTGCAAAGTGAGAAAAAAATGACTTTATTTAAAGAAACCTTTAATAAAGTATCCTGTATTAAAAATTTTAATTATGTTTTAAATAGTGTTATTGCAACGGTGCTCTCGCTTTATACCTTATTTTGACAAATTTGTCAAATTTATGTATCTAAATCGTAATGAATATAGAAGGACAGTTAGAAGTAGTTATTCTAGCGAATGCTAACCACCAAAAAATTAAACATGTTCTGCTCCACAACATAATTACTCACAAAAAAGTCAAAAAATTTTATGTTCAAATTAAATTGTTAAATTGATAGAAAACCTGTCAAAATTAAGGAATTTTAAATAAAAGATGCTTTGCCTTTATTTAAATTAAATAAAGGTAGCCTGTATTTTAATAAAAGAATAAATTAAGGATATCAACTGCGCACATGTCAAATTAAGGAAAACTTTATTTAAAGATCAGTAAAACAGAGGTTGCAACATCTCTCTATTAATTGTTTAAGTGAAATGATTGTCGAGTGCTGAAAAGTCTGAAAAGTCCAAAATAACATTGGATTCCACATACTAGTACAGATGCTGATGTATATTTTAGGCTCCATGTGCCAAACTTGGAACAATATAATTTTATCATAAAAATATTTTATTACCTGGATGTTATGGTATAGAATCTAAAAAATTGGCAGGAGCATCTATCGATAATATAACAAGTCAATATAATCAACAATTAGAATGTTATGGTGCACATCATTTCTTAAATGGACCAATAGTTCCAACTCTACAACCACAAGTTCATGTTGGACTCTTAGCAACTCCTCAATTAAATCCCTCGGAAGCCACACACACACACACACACACACACACACACACACACACACACACACACACACGCACAAACCCACGCACACACACACAAACACACACAAACACACACACACACACACATAGACATTCACACATTTTTTAATTTTAGTCAATTCTTGTTCAGGGGAGCCTAAAAGGTGTATTTCCACTAAAATCTCAATTTTTTTTGACGATTGTAATACTTTATCTTATAATAAAGTAAAAAATATTTAATATTTGAAATAATAATGAAACCTTCAATTAACCCCTATGTGGGTAGAATGGGTGACAACTATAATTTTAAACGGAAATTCCTACTTTTTATTGCACATTCGTATTGTGGAGAAAAAACACGTAACTTTTACTTTAAGACCGTTTTGTAATCATCGTGGATGGCGCTGTATTCGCAGAGAAAAAATAACGCAAAATTTATTTATTGCCTGATCATCTAAATAGCCCTATTACGATTTTTGTCACTTTTCTGCATTCGTCGTCGTACTATTCGTCGATGTTTTTAGAAGACATGAACTAATCCTGTTTTGCCACCTTTGCTATTACTTTAGTTGCGCAAGTCAACTTCTCTTCGATAAGTTTTTGCTTGCTTATCTTTTATCGCTTTTTGATATATTTCTACTCGTTGATCGTTTATTAATATGTTTATGTTCCACTTGTTGCAATTCTTTTTCTTTTCTACTGAAACTGTTAGTCGAATTTTTAGTACATATTGCTTTTACTAGTGGGGCGATTATAAATGGATAATTCATTCTTTCGTAGGCCGATTATTCTCCCATATTGAAAGACACTAAACTGATAAAATTTCATGTAATAGAAAACATTTTTTAACACTTAATTTCTAGTATGTAAAGCGGTTAAAGAATACGAACTCGAATTTATCATTGAAGGACACATTTATCAAATAAAAGCATAGAAAAAAAGCGATTTACATAGATTTAAATGGAAAAAGACTAATAATAAATTATCAGTAGAAACTTCTTTAAAGATAGAGAATCCCAAGTATACGAGAAGAAGACGCGGAGATACAAGACTCAACAGTTTACAACCTAAATCATTCATGTATTTTTTTTAAGAATTTCATCTATTAATTTTAGCGTGCATAAATAATTTCTTCTTCTTTAAAGGTCTCTTGTAACGAAGGTTGGCGATCATCAATGCCGTTTGCACTTTGGATATCACTGCTTTAAATAGTGATTTGGTACTCTTCTCATAATAGTCTCTTACCTTTTTTAACCATGACGTCCCTCTACATCTTCCGCTGCATTGTTCTTCTATTCACCCCTAGATTATAAGCTGCAAGAGATTTGCTGCCCTGCATTATATGCCCAATATTGCAGCTTTATCTATCCGTTCAAGGACTGGTGCGCTGCGATTAACACTATCCACCCATGAAATGCGGAGCATGCGTCTGTAAGTCACACATTTCAAATCCTTTTTCCTATTATTTTGGTAGAGCCCATCCCGTCCATTCCTTCATTCCATATAGAATTGTTGCTAGAAATTTCCGGCAATTCTTTAAAAATTGAATTAATTGTCTTGATACATCATAACGAGAAATCAATTGCAACTGGTTTTGTTGCACGATAGGTGTTTTTTATTAAAATAATATATAATTAGATTCGTTTTATTTACATCGTCATCGTCAGGTAAACAAAAAAAAAATACATACACAATTTAAAGTACCATAAATGTTTTTAAAATGTTGAGTTGATAAAAAGATTGACGTAATTATGTATTCTATTTTTGGATATATATTTATTTGCAAGGTTTAGTTCCCTATTCAATGCAATGAACGACCTTTAAAAATATTGGATCAAATTTTTTTGTAAAGGCATATACATATTGTTGATTTATATCAATCATTTATATATAAAAAGTATATATAGTAGGACGGATAAAGTTGCTATGTTATGAAAAAATAAATATATGTGATAGAATATAAATATAAATAAAAAGTAATTATAGTTTATTCCTGTATTATATTAATTAAATAAATTAACATATCATATATTACAAATTGTGGGTTACTTTTTATGTCTGTGTGTCTTTATAAACACAAAAAATGATAGAAGTTTATTATAAAACGAACCTTGAAAAGTCGTTCTTGACTTCTAAAATAAAATTATTAATCGAATACATTTTTTTTATTTACAAATGTACTTCGAGTAAAAAGTGAATTTTATTACTATTTCAATACAACATGCAAGTTTAGTGGCATATATAAAAAGGGCGATGTATGGCTCCTCGTGTAGTGGATTCATCCATCGTTTTGGTGGTCTTCCAGTTGATCTTTTAGTGTTTGGGTGATTTTATTTTGCTCACTTTGCCATGCGATCGTCTCCCATGCAATCTACATGGACTCGCTATTTTCTTCTTTTTTGGCTTCACGAGCGGACAACGGCTTGACCTTCTTAGTACTTTTTGTAATTTTAAATTTAAATAATTAAAAAATAATTAAGATTTCAGGGTTAAAAAAATTAGGAACTTGGCTCTCACGATAACCGCAGCGCTCTTCCGGAGATCTACAAATAAAGTAAAGGTAGCCAATATCATAGCAAACATCCGGAAAGAATAAACACCGAATGAAAAATAAAATTATTTCACTGCCAATCCCTTTAAAATTATTTTAAAAACTTTTATTTTCATAAGCATAAATTACTTTGTTTTGTCTCTGAACTATTGTCTAACTTTATTGAAATAGATTGCCAATGTTTTTTTATAATAGCATTATCAGTCATTAACGTTAAATTATTAATTGGAAACTATACTGGGTGGTCCAAATTAATTGTCTACCATAGCTTATTGTTAAAGATAGAGACTTAAATGGACAATGTGTTGTAGGTTCTGTGCTGACTTAGATACTGTGGAGAAATTTTCAAAATTACTAACAGTTAAGAAATTATTTCAAAAAAACTGAAATTCGCGATTTTCTAAAAAGTCAAATTTCTTCGTAATTTTAAAAAATACGAAAAAAGTTTTATACTAAACTGTTGCCTAAATAAAATTTAAGAATATCCTTTCTGAGATACTAAACGAACGCCAGAATTAAGAAATATGAAAAATATTTCTTTTAATTTTAAATCAAGTAGACACGCATAACAATAAAACAAAATTTATTATTACATGACTAACTGTCATATTGTGTTAGAGTGTTGAAGAAACACTTTGCTCCAAAAAAGAACGTTCTGGTCACACAGCATCATTTTCTTTTAAAATATCAAGATGAACACCAAACCATTGCAGAAGTTGTAGCTGCACTAGGAACTGGAATTTCAGATTGCGAATTTATGTCACCGTGAAATTGCAAAATTTCAATAGAAGACACATTTCTACGAGCACAATTTATCCGTGGACTTAGGGACAATAGTAACATCGAGAAACTTCTCCAGTCAAAATTAAAGGAGTTTAATGAAATTGTTACTAAAGCAATCGCGCTTGAATCTTCGAAAACTGACTTAAAAGAATTGAGCCAGAGAAAAATGGTCATATAGCGAAAGTATCCCAACACTACTCGATAAAATAGCACATTCAATTTAAGATCAACACCTATAAACTTCACGTCAGCGAAAATTAATCCATTACACAGTACAGTACGTATCATATCGTTGAAATCCATCAAAATCGTATGAGTGCACAGGACAAAGTTAATGTCCCTTACTACGTACATGTTAATATAGAAGGTACTCCAGCCAAATTTGAAGTCAACTCTGGTTCTGGTTACTCCTTTTTGCCAAGAAACTCAGGGTCAACACGCCATTGCTTTCAACTCCCATAGTTTTTTTATCGTGAACACAGGAAACATTTGATGGGAAGATAAATGTTAACATAACTTATGGAAACAAGGCAATTCAAGACGAAATATGTATCGTTGGACGATCTTGGATTAGGCGTTTGGGTATCGAACTAAGATAAATCGATTATATTCAAGTCACGCCACTGCTACTCGAAATTATCAATTGGAAGAACATTTCAAATCGGAAAAAATAATAAAGAAATACGCAGATATTTTCGAAGCAAAAATCGGTTGCGTCCCCAATTTTAAGGTCAAATTAAAACTCCGTGAAGAAGCGACTCAAGTGTTTCACAATAACTCATCGAGAAAGAATTAAACTCGAAGAACAGGACATAATTTTAAAAATCGAAGCAAGCGATTGGGGATCGACATTGGTCGTTATTACCAAATCCGCTGGAGAAATAAGATTATGTGTAGACTATAAAGTTGAAGTCAACCAGAGATTAATGAACGCTCATTATCCAGCCCGTAAAATTGTAGACATCCTAAAAGACTTAAAGAACTCACGGTATTTCTGTTGCTTAGATCTTTACAAGGCATACATAAACTTCAAAGTAGATGAATAATCCAGTCGAATTCAAGCTATTTTAACACTTCGAGGAACATTTAAGGTTAACCGTTTTTCATTTGAAGTTAAAAATGGCCCAGCTGACTTCAATAACCTACTTGATCAAATCATACTTTGCCTTCAAGGCCTTGAAAAGTATTTTGACAATTTTATCATTCATTGAACGACTCTGGAAAACTGCAAAAATAATCTGACTGCGCTTCTGGATTGACTAAGGCAATTCGACTTACATTTAAACCGCATCCTTCTAATAATTATTTATCCTGTTGCAATAATTCCGAAGTTGCATCAACATCGCTACAGGGTTAAAGCTTTATTAATAAATGTTATTTTGACAAATAATTGATATTTCACTTTTAACACTAGTCTTAAAAGTGATTAATTTTTAACACGCTTCCTTATAATATTACATTTTTAATTGCAGAATGGCGTGTTTAAAATTCAATTTTTATTAGTATTTGTAAAAAATATTTTTATTACTTTAATAATCATTATAATTCATTAAATATAGAGTACCAATAGCAATACCTAACTTACTTAATTCAGAAAAGTACCTTTTAAGTAGATACTCGAATCCACTTTGCCTGGATGTTAAGAATGCCTTTAATCCAGCGAGATGGAGTTGTAGTCTGTAACGTTACTCTGATGTATAACGCTGACAATGATTCATAGACAAGGGTTACCGGCGATGTCCCGTAGGTGTCGGTTCTTAAACCGATACTGTGAAACGTGATATTCGATGCGGTGTTAAGACTCCAGTTATCGGTGGAAGCGCAAAACATTGTTTTCGCAGAAGATTTAGCTAAAGTGATTTTGGCAAAGTATGCGACGAAGATGTGCAGATCTACAGTACAATACTGTAGATCTACAATAAGGCAGCAGACCAGAGACCGAGCTGTACTTGTCACCAGTCGCAAGAAAAGCAAAACCATCACCTTGACGGTTGGACGACAGAAAATGAAATCTCGATTTTGTATTAGATATTTGGGCATTTTTATTAACTCAAGAATATAGTTTGCGTAGCATCTGAAAATCAACAACGTGGAAGCGGCAAATGCCGCCGGTTGGGGAAATTTCTGACGTTTGGTACAACACAACTAAATGCAATCGGTGCATGCAGGGCCGCCGCGTGGGTAAAAGGCGCCTTTGCGCAAGTTAAATTTTAGCGCCCCATTCCATGATACAAGACACGTAAATTAAAACAAAAAATGTTTGTTTAGATACATATGCAGAACATTGAAAAATCTGGAAAAACAGAATCAATGTCCAGTTGCAACGGATGTAGCAAATCCGTTGCGTATTATCTGCAAATTATTTGCAATAATAGCAAAAAACTGAATTTCGTACTTCGGAATAAACCAAATAATTTCTACAATTTTTTTCACCATTTGGCAAAAAAACGATAATAATACGATTCGGAAAACTTGCGACCAGAATCGTCTTTTGGAAAATCTTTATTAACTTGAGTGGGGAATTTTCAACTAAATCTCTAATTTTAAAGTTCATCGTTTTTGGCCAGATGCCTGGGTCGCTAGCATTAAAATTTAAACTAAAATTTAAAGTTTCAGATTTGTCACTCTCAAAATCACAAATTTTTTTAACTTCTGGTGTGGTTACTAAAAGATCATCTGCATCTCCTTGTTGCAATGTCCGTTGTTGTTCTCTAGGTTCTATTGAAGTATAGATGTTCGAAGTGCTTGCTTCTTCAAAACTATCAATCTTTTGTTTTATTGCTTTTGGTGTCAGAAATTGTTTTACTGACCCGGCCAATTTATGTTCCATCTCTTCTTTTTTTGTTTTGAGCTCCAGATAACTTCTTTTTTTTCACTGTTGGGGAGTTTACAATATATAATTTTTAATTTATAATTTTATACGTACTTTATTTATTCTATAAATTCCAGAAATATACTTACATACCTTGTATGTTTTGTTGAAACCCTATAGAAAATATTGAGAGAAAAACTACTTTGTGTAAACTATTGTTATTATATTAATAGCGAGTTTATACTGCTTTTATACATACACCCAGAAAGATTGGACTTAAAATATGTGTCTTAGGCCGGAATTACACTTATCAATATATTTCATAAATATTTCTTTTATGGCAGGGGCGCAACTGATGTAAATTACCAAACCACTATATACATTTATATTGCCACCATAAAATTTATAAAAAGGTATTTGTTAGCTAAAATATTTTAAAGGGTGCAATATAAAGAAAGTATTTTAACATGAGTTCAATTTTTTTTTATTGTGGTACGGCTAGCTTGAATATATTACAAATTTTGGAAAATCATATAGAAAATTCAAAAACAACCCAAATTACAGAAATTATTAATTATCGTGCGACATGGCGCCCTTAACTGAAGCCCCTTTGTGCGGCGCACAACCTACACACCCATACGCGGCGGCCCTGGGTGCATGGCAGTGTATGTATAGTAGCGAGTTTAAGACCCGTACTGCTACTTCTGCAAGATAAACAGCTAATGTCGGGGATTTATTACCACAGAGGCATCATGGAAAGGTAGACCACTATCTCAACTAGCAGCTGACTTTCCATGGGTAACCTAGCACCTCTTCCATCCTGTAGACACAGCAGTGTACCCGACCTACCTGGTAAAAAACATGTGGGCCACGACTTTTTTTGAGTGTTAAGATTTCAAGAAGACCGTGATGCGCTTCGGCGACTGACAGGTGAACACCAGTAAGCTTAAAAAAGCGTGATTAATGGTAAGAATTTTGCCACCTTTTATATGCAAGCGATTCTGCCGGTATAAGTGGGAATGAAATGACGCGCTGATGCGCCACCATCGTGCCTTTACCGCCCTCAAATTTACGACTAAGCGTTATAAGACAGGAGGAAAAGTGTGTAGTTTTTGGTGGGTAATTTCCCATACAGCGTAGGACATGTGTGCACAGACAGACATATTTTTGATTAATTTTTCTTCAAAGGACCCTAACAGGTTTATTTTCTCTAAAAACTCTTTTTTTTTCTGGATGATTACAATATTTTATGTGTGATAAAATTAAAATTCTATCCGCACATTGTGGACGGTCTACAAAAGGATTTAAAAAAATATAATAACATTTATAAAACAAAAAATTATTTTACAATTTTTGGTATTTTTTCATTATTTAACGTTATCAGATGCAACGCCTTATCAACTGAATAATAATCATATTTCTTAGATTCCTCATTCAATAAAAAGTGTACAACAGGTGATAATAGATCCTTATGCACTGGAGGATCGTCCTTATTTGTCAACCAACTAACAATCATTCCAACTATTATAACAGTTGAAGTTCCAATTATAGTATAATAATAATGAGTAATCCGAAAGACAAAAAATATTTCTTCTGGAACATCTGTAATTCTAAAATTAAAATTTTTAGTTAAAATTTTTTTTATAGTAAAATTAAAAACTCAAAATATAGAATTTTAAACCCAGAATATTAATTTTACTTACGTAGAGTTTGTTTTTGTTACAAAATCACAAGTTTTAGTTGGAAGTGGGGTTGATTGTAAGAGTCCTTTAGCTTTGTACCATTGGGTACCAAAAAATATCCAAAGTATAACACACATTGATGCCATAGCACCATAGAAAGCACCCTAAATTATTTAATAACGTAATAAAGCCCTAAATTATAATTTAAATTACCTTAGAATTAGCTTTAGGAAAAAGAATTCCCAATGCGAATAACCCTAAAAGTGGTCCTGATGTAACACTTGAAAAACTAATTGCAATAGGTAATATTCCTCCTAAATGTTGAACCACAAACACTAAACTTGTGGATATTACACCTACAATAACCACGATTAATTTAAGAATATTACTGACTGTTTTTTGCTCAATATCGTTTGGCATATAACGCGCAACAAAATCTTCATATAATGTTCCTGCTAGACAATTCATCGTTGCTGATAGGGTGCTGAAATAAAAAAACGTATAAAAACTACAATTCATTTCAAATTTTTCACATAAAGCTTTAATTCTAAAGTATTTTTAAACGAATGCTGTTTACTTTCTTAGAGAAATTTTATATCTACTTAGGGTTATAAACTTACCTAAGAGCCGCACAAAAAACCCCTGCAATAAATAATCCTGGCAATCCCGGTATCGACGAAGCAACGTCCATAACATAGTAGGGTAATAACTGATCCGCTTTTTTTATAATTCCTGACGAAAGCGGATCGCAATCTGAATATTTAGCAAACATGATTAGGCCAGTGATGACGCAGGTACTTTTCACTATGATTATTCCAATAACAAAAATTATAACTGTCCTAAAAAACAGCGTTTTAAATAAAATTTGAATAAAATTACCAGCGAAAATATTTAAAATTTAATTAAAGTAAATTATGCATGTCACAATATAAGAAACTGCTCAAAGGATTTAATTTGCCAATAAAAATTAGAACAAGGCAAATCGCCATATGTAAATGAGAAAATTTTAATGAATATAAGTTACATGTCAAATTAAAACTTTTTGGTAGTTTGATAACCACTTTAATTATATTTTTCTACTTTTCGCTTTTAATATTCATACATTTTAGCGTCTTTAATTGTAGGCACTGATAAAAATTTTTGTACACAACTTTGGCCTATAGAAATGTGAGCAATAGAAAGGAAAGGCCAACCTATAACAACTGCCCAAAATGTATCTCTTGTAGTTGGATTCCAATCAAAGCTAAAAAAATGATTAATGATTTTTTTATCAAAAAGTCAAAAATTCATATTAAATTATTTGTGTAATATGAAAATTATGATGATAATGATGCACTAGAAGGTCTTGAATTCAACTGCTGCTTCGCTTCCGCATTGAAGCTAACTTAAATTTTTTAAAACAATTTTTTTTAATGACAAAAAAGGGTTAAAGATTATTGGTGGGTAATGATATTAAGTTTGTTAAGAAAGTCTTACTTTATGTCCAATCGATGACCAATTGCTGCTTTTTCAAATACATTACCAAGTCCACCTGCAGATACAATTCCCATATAAAAAACTGCTGCCATTGCACCTATAGTCACACTAAATTGCAACATATCAGTCCAGACAACAGCTTTCAATCCTCCAATAGTCGTATAAAATATGCAAACACCACATATTAGGGGTGTAATGTAATGTATGTTAATTTCAGTGGCTGAAAAAGGTAAATAAATTAATACTTAAACAGATAAAAACAATATATTCATGCCAGCAGCAATTATGCAGATAGACCAAAGTAGGAACGTACAGAAATCAAACGGCTTGGCGGAGCCAATAAATAAAAGAATAAATGAAAGCAAAAAGGAATACTTAGACATGATATTTCAATAAGAGAACGGATCTAAACTATAATGCATAGGTATATACAAAAAAAACGCAAAAAAGTAAAAGAAATAATACAAGAAGCAAAAGAAGAAAACTGAAACAAATTTGGAGAACAGATAGAGACAAACTATAAAGAAAATAAAAAAAATATTTTATAAAGCACTAAAAACTTTAAGAACAGAAAACACAAAACTTAACAATTAAAGATAAGAATGAAAAATTATTTACAGAATAACAACAAGTAATGAAAAGATAAAGAAACTACTTTGATGACCTATTTCTATTATATGCAAAGGAAGAACTAGATACCCTATCGCAAGATAAAAATGAAGAAAACAGCGAGAATAAAATAAAAACTAGTTAAATGAAACTCTAAAGCAGTGTTTCTTTTTTGATTGGGAAACCCCAAAGCTGACTTTTTATTGAGTTATCATGTGGCTCTTAAAAACCAGTTTTTATAAATTAATATAGATAACAAAATAAGATATTAAATGAACGAAAATAAATATTATTTTATTAATTCACAAATAAAGAAAATATACTGTATTTATTACAAATGAATCTTAAGTTATGTAATTTAATAAGAAACCTGAGCTTGTTTGTTTTTACACATTTCTTGAATTCTGGGTCTTATTAATTTTCGCGGCGGAACCCCTAAGAGACACTCGCGGAACCTTAGGGGGAAACACTGCTCTAAAGCTACTAAAAACTGGCAAATCAATGGGTCACTTTAAAACAACAACAGAAATGTTATAGTCTTGTAGTATTTGGGATAAAAATACATAACAAAGCGTGTAAGGAAGGAAAAATACTAAAGAATTGGGAATTAGGGGTGATTGTACCTTTACATAAAAAAGGATACTCGCGACTGCATTAGTTACAGAGAAATAATACTACTAAGCAGTAAGCACTATACTAAAAGCACATGAAAGAATATTGAAAAGAAAGTTAAGAACAAAAATAGAATCACCACTATCAGAAGCACAAAGCGGATTCATAAACGGACGAGGCGCAGAGGATTACATATTTAGTATTAAGCAAATAAAATATAAAAGACTAAATGACAGAAAGAAAAAAAGCATTCGACAGGTTGCAACATCAAACAATATGGGTGAGCCAAGAAATAAAAGAAGTTAAGAAAACGCTTATCAATACAATTAAAAGTTTACAGAAAAAATATTAACTACCTTGTAAGCAAAAACCAAAAATCCGAAAATCCTAAATGAGAACCAGCAATTAAAAAGCTACACCTAAGTTATAAGTAGAAGAAAATAAGTTATGATCAGTGGCGGCTGGTTACTTGAAATCGTGGGGGTGGTTTGACTTTAGAAATTTACAAACTAACTATAAATGCGTAGTAAGATAAAATATCAAAATCATCTTGAAAAGATTTTGAAAAAGCGAGGAGTGATGTTCTAATCTAAACAAAGCCCATTGTAGTAAATGAACTGCTTTGATCTGGATATAATGAAAAAAAGAGGCTGGCGTAGAAATGATCATTAAGAAAAATCTAGATTTTCAATGAAAATTAGCACAAAAAATAAGGCGTATTCAGTATTCTTTTCTTCTTTTTTTCTCGTATTTCCAGGAGCCAAGCATCGTAATCGCAATTGATGAAATCGGAGTCGGTGGTTTGATGTAACACTCCTGATTGCCTCATGCCATGTCTTGAGCCTTTCACTCTACTTTGAACTTTAAGTCGCTAAAATATGTCTCAAATACTTCAGTATTCGCGAGTAAATAATTTGGGAGTTGTTGCGATTCATTTATTTCGATAAGGATGAATACATTAATTCTTCTTGTTTTCCACGGGAATCTACAATAGCAGAGTTCAAATGCGTCTATCAGACCTCCTAGGTATGTGTAGTATCTACCACCTGATATTGATATATTTGTTTTGTTATTAACCGTGTTGTTGCATTGTTATTAACATGTTAATTATGATTTTAGGTTTTGTGTAGTTGATACCCAATTAACAATCTCTGCTCTCTTTTGTTAGTCTCTGTAGGACCTCCGACAGTTCCGCACTGTACGTCGTCAAAAGGATCGTGACATCAGCTCCCAGTTGTTTGTTTATTATCTATTATTCATATATATTGAACAGAAACGGAGAAATAATGCAGCCTGGACTGACTTCCTTCTTGATGGATGTGGTCAAAAGTTGGTTATCTATGGGTCTGACAACTTCAATTTTTTCGTAAAGGTTAGATGCTACAGAACTTCCATTTCTGTAAGGATTTTCTACATTTTATCCTACTTAATGCTGAGGAAAAATTCCTGATAAATTAACAGGTGTAATTATGGGGGTATTTAATGTCAACGTTGGAGATACTACTAAAGATAAATATATCCTTGCAGGTAAACTAAAATCCTACCAAGTCAAACATATAGCATGAAGAAATATAAATTTAGTTATACCGGGTGTACAAAAAGTTCCGGGACGGTCAAATATCTCGAGAAATACGCATCTGATGGAAGAACAGAAAGACACGTATTCAATATTTTTTAAAAATCTATCGAATGACACCTA
>JARJDX010078608.1:0-12088 GCA_030264735.1 Gymnusa sp. GC000175
TGCATTGGTTTCAAGTGAAACCTGTCATCTTTCCCCCTGGAGACGACGGATGTTTCTAAAGTGCATTAGGGGAGATATAAAAGTTGCTTTTGGAAACATTTATGTGACATTTTGGATTAACACAAAAACAGTAGCGGCTCCCGTATTAATTGTTTCAAATTTATCTGCATTAAAAAATTCATCATTATACTCCAATCGTCTTGTACCCCTCTCTTGAGTCTCAAAAGATTAATAAAAAGGTTAAATTGTAATTAAGAAATTAATTTAAACAACCCTCACTTGCGCTTTTATTGATTTAATAGACTTCCCATTTGCACAGATGTAAATTTTTCTTAGTATGATTTTCATTAAAGTTTCTTCATCTTAATTCTGTTCTGTTACATATATTTATTTTAAAATTTTTGTCACTAATTTCCACAATTTTATAAAAATATATTTTAATTTTTTAAGAGCAAAATTGTTACGCATAAGCTGGGTCGATGGAGTCAGTAACGAAGAAGTCTTATGTCGCGTGCATAAATAACCGAAAGTTAATAAAACCATCAAAATCCGAAAGCTGGAATACTCTGTACATGTGATGCGACGCAACGAACGCAAGGACATTATCCTCCATCTGATCATGCAGAAAAAAATTAAAGGCAAAAGGGTCGCAGACGAACATCTTGGCTTTGGAATCTACGGGAATGGCACCAGAGATCATCCATATCGATGTTCAGAGATGCTACAAACAAAATTATAATTGTCAACGTTCGTTGAGGACACAGCACAAAAAAAGGGGAAGAGCAAAATATTTCAAAAAAAAAGAAGCGAATGTGAAACTTTTTTTCCTATATTTCTTTACATACCAATGCATTAAAACCAAAAATTTTAATAAATTTCATGAAAATAGCCATAGACAGGGTTCTTTTGAATAATATCAATCATATCTCCTATAAGATATAACGTTATCCCTCTCTGACTAACGCTTTCGTTCTCCGGTTTCTAAATCCAAGAACACTGGCGTCACTGTCCACACCGTCGCGCCATCGATGTTTTGGTCTTCCCTTTTGCCTTGTTCCTTGCACTTTGTCATGTGTTATCATCTTGACATGTCGTTCAGCTGGTAATCGGAAGGATATAACTAAAGAAATTTCAATTCTTCTTATTAAATCAATTCTTAAAAAGAGCATAGCGTGCAATACATGGCATTTTAAATATGTGTTTTGGATAACAGGATTTTTGATCATGTAGCATGTAGCTGGTGCACCACATCGTTGATATATTTAATTTCTCTACTTATTCTTTCATTTAGTTTCTTCTGTGACCATTTTTTAAACCTTCATGAAAAGAATTACATTTTTTAAACCCCCACCTTTGATTCCTTTGTAAATGCTTGTTTTCCAGGCATTCATTTTTCCGCCATGTTAAAATCTAGAGCTACTCCATCTAAAGCAGAGATTGGAATATTGATGTTAAGAAGCGCGCATGTGCGCCTGTTGTTGATTTGTACGCCCTCATTGGTATTTAGAGTAGATAATGCATATTTCCAAAATTTCCTTCCAGAGGGATAAATCGGTATTCCTGAGCACCCTTGGATTCTTTAATTTGATGATGCCCTTTATAACAAAAAGGTTACCGTCCTCTGATTTAGAGCATGTGTGCATAAACGCCGCTGCTGTTGCAGAAATTAAATTTGGCCGCCCATTCAAGTTTTAATGACTCTTTAAAATAAACGAACCATTGAACCATTGAAAGAGTGGCAACGTACCAACACCTAGGGACAGTAATAAATAAGAAAAATGATCACAGCGCGGAAATAAATAGACGGATAGAGACTGTAAGAACAGCGCTTATACAAATGGGACCACTCTTTTTAAACAAGAACTTAGAACTAAAAATAAGGGTACGCAATGTGCGCTGCCATATATTCCCAACACTGATTTACGGTGCAGAAACGTGGACGTTAAAAAAACAATATATAAAGAAAATCGAAGCAATGTTGAAGATCCTGTGGACCGATAAGGTAACGAATATGGAAGTAATAAACCAATAAAGAAAAAAAAACAGAACTAACGTTCACAATTCAGAAAAGGAAATTAAAATACCTAGGGCATATTATGCGAGGTCAGAAATATGAAATATTGACAAACAGGGGGAAATAAGCGGGAGAAGATCAGTAGGAAGAAGACGAATATCCTGACTGAAAAACCTACGGAACTGGTTTAATAGTAGCTCAATGGAACTATTTAGAACCACAACATCCAAAATACGTATTGCCCTGATGATAGCCAACCTCCGTAAGGACCAGGCAGCCAAAGAAGAAGAAAATAAACGTTTGCTACGTACCTACTGATGTTTCGAATGATATTGAAAAACCAATTTCGCGTTATCGTTATTATCATTATGATCTAGCAGTTTTCTCTTGCTCATTGTTGATCATACATCTTATTTATTTTTTCCGTTTTTTAACCGATATCGGTTTACGCTAAGGTAATCCAATTTTTTGCTATTATTCTTATAGAGTCGGTTAATATGGTGACTGATTTTTTTTTACTTCTCTACTTCTTCCACTTCCCTCGATATTCTGGTTAATATACCTCGTATTATTTAGTTTAGGAGATACACTGTCCATCTCCATTTAGATCTGGTAATAAGTTTGAATAACATCGGCGACTCTCTTTCTTCTCCTGATTCCCAGAATCCGTCTTTCACGCTTCTTAAAGTTTGTTTACCATTGTTTGATCCAATTTCCTACTATTTTTTGTTATTCATCTGTCAAATTCTCTTCCTCTGCTTCATATGTCTTTCCTCTGTCACCAGTCACTACTCCCATATTATCCGTTGTACCAGCTACATGCCCAGCTCAGTGCCATTTTAAACTTGCTATGCGTGCTCTGTCCTATCATTATGCTTCCTTTTCTCTATCTTCTCGTATTTCCCAACACCAATTTTTATATACCTCTTTACGCTGCAGACACATATATTATATATAAGTACTTATATTTAGTTCATCACGCGTATGTTAGGGGTTCATTTGGAGTGGCACCAATTGCAGAGAAACTGAAAAAAAGTAAACTCAGTTGGTATGCTTACATCATGAGAAGGCCTGATTTATTCCGTCAAGACCGTGTTGAACATCCCTACGCAACCACGAGGAAGGGGCAGAACCCCCGCAACTAGGTGGACCAGTGTCGAAAGCACAAAACCTCTCCCAAAGGCAATCTGGGACAGAGCGTCCTGGCGCCAATGTACAAGAAGGCCCGACCCCGGATAAACTGTGACAAAGGACAGGAAGAAAAAGAAGACTTATACTTGGTTCATCGAGAGATGTTCCTAATTTTAAAATTATAGTTAGTTCAGAATTCTTCGGAGCCGATTCTCTCCTTTCAGTCCATTATTTTGACTGTTCCTTCATCTTAGGTGTAATGTGATGCACCAATATTTCATTCATGGTTATGAACCAACGCAAAAACTCTGCTTTATTGCTGTGGAACTTTGCTCGACACTTGATTGAAACATCCTCACAACGCTTTTTTTGTTCCATTGTAAGTAATCGCTTATAATCTACAAACATTCAGTCAATATGCAATCAACAGCACTTTTTAAAATCTTTACCATGTCTGCTAGCTCGCGCACTTTCAATCGGACAGTCATCCAATACCATTTTGTGGATTTTCTTTGCCATTTTTGACCTTGAACTTTTGTTTTCTTTGGCCATCTTATCTTTGACATTGGTTTTTAAATTGTTGTCATCCATTTCTTCGAAATTTCGTTTCTTATGCATGCTGCTATCAATTTTAATTAACATTTCTTCTGGTGATTTTTGAAACAGTGCTGCTTCTTTACCATCTATTCTGGGTGTTGATCTTCATTTTAGGCTGCTTACTCAATTCTTTATAAATGATTGGTAGTTTTTCAGTGGGGCAGAAGTCAAGACTTTTGATCATTTTGGCTTCTTCCTCTCCAAACTAAATTTCTTCTTCGCATTTCCTCACCGGAATATATACTTTTCTTTCCTCCACGTCATTCCGATGTTATTTTTAGATATTTATAGGTTTTCCCCATTCGTTTGACGGGGTTCCGTCATTTTTTTTTGCTTCCTCTTCTTCTTCTTTCTTGCGCGTTCGTTTCTTTTATTCCGTTTTCTTTTTCGCACTTTCTTTTTTCTTGTTGCTTGGATCCTTGCTGGCCAAACTTTCTGCCTTTATATATTTTACTACTGCAATTCTAGCATCACTCTATTTTTTGTTCTCTGTTGTCCAATGTGATAGCTGTCGCTTCCTTTTTTATTTTTATTGTGATTTCCCACGTCTTTTTTTGCTCTTAGAAGTGTGTTCTGAAAATTCTGTTCCAGTTTTTCATTCTATAAATTTTTCGTGTTTCTTCATACTCCGGTCCTTTTCCTCTATGTGTTGGGCATGAATGGGTTACTCTCTAAAGTTACATATACTATATTATGGTCCGATTTTTTAAAGCTTTCTTGCACTGCATGTACATACATGTTTAATTTTTAACTTTGGTCTTTCGTTCGTAAGAATGTGGTCAATTTGCTACTGTTGTTTTGTATTTTTCCATGTTTTTAGAATCTATTTGGAAGTGATAGTGTGATTACTACGTGTAGTTTAAATTCAGTGATCCTTCTAGTTTGACTTCGTTATTCTTGGATATTTGGTGTCTTAGCATTTGTCCTCTTAGCTTGTAATACATTTTGACGTCTTGTGATCGCTTTATCCATCCGTAGATAAAATATCTTTTCATATTTTTAAAGAGCAGTATATTTTACTTATACGTTTAAAAATGCCAATTTTAAACTCAAAGGGCCGATTCTATAAAGCGTAGTTAACTTTATGAATAACTTTATGTGACATTGTTATGATATTATATTAAATTAAGGTCGATTTTAAATTCATGTATTAATAAGTAAGACTAGTAGTTTTTTGTGACATTTCAGTGTTTTTATTAAATATGTGTCTAACATATATTTCGGCTTGCGCCATTGTCGAAGACTGTCGGTTCCTTTTTTTTTTCTATTGGTGTTGGTCACAAGTCAATTTGCTCACAAAGTTAACTAACTACGCTTTATAAAACCGAGCATTAAGGATCGGGTTTTGGCGTTACGATTAGGAAACAACGCAATCAGGTTTTATTCATTGGTATTTTTAAAATGAACGTAAAAACTAGATTGTGTATAATTTTCAAAAATTTATAAATTTTTTCATATTTATATAAATTTTTCATTAAATTCGGCTTGAAATACCTCAAATTCACAATTTGAACCCTTAAATTTAACGAATAAAAAAATACTTTTAAATATTTTTAACCCATAAAAATTTTTGCATTCGTCAAAAAATATATTTGTGCAAAAATTTAAATACAATCAAATAATTTTTATGTGAATTCTTTCTGCCAATAATTGTCATTCGTTTAAGAATAAATTTGTTACCTTTATTGGTCAAACCAAAATGACGTCTTTTATGTGACGCCACTGTGAGAAATTTTATACTTTAAATTGATGAAAAAACTTTTAGGACCCACGCGCTTGTCATAAATAAACGACAAAAAAGTATGAGGCAAATAAAAATAGCGCCTGCACCATTCTTTTTATAGGGGCCTTTAAAATTTTATGCTTTGTTTTACAGAAATGCAGCATCAAAAATGCCATTCAAATAAATTATTAAAATGATACAAAATTTATATTGAAATGTATCTGAAAAATATACCACTTTATGCAAAATATAAAATATTCATGAAGTGGTCGCGGCGTAGTGGGTGTGTGCGTTACTATACTAAAGGTTTCGGGTTTAATCCCTGTGAATAACATAACAGTTTCACGAACGTTTCTCTCTAGGAAAGCAAAATCACCTAAATTATATTGAAAGTAGAATGGTGGAGAAGAAACATAGGTAGAGGGATATCGAATGGAGAAGAAAAGCAAGTGAGGAATTAAATAAAAATCTGTCATTATAACTTTCTATCAAATCCTAATTCTAAACTGACATAGTTAAAACGACTACGGTTACATATGGCTTGATGCCAATTCTTGTGCTTTTAGCTAGAAGTTCATTTAACATGGTTTAAATTATTTTTTTAAAATGTATAGCCCTAAATCAAATTAGTGGTTTGACGTTTATTTGGTTATTTAATCGTAAAAAAAGTGTAGTATTTTACGCGTTTTATAAACTTCTCTAGACACTTGTTTATTAAACACTTGCTCAACTTCGAGTCGCTCGTATTTACCATAAAACTTGTGACTAAAGTGACGTTTATAAAATTCGTTACATTTTAAATAAAATAAAATTAATCTAACTGCAAGAAACTCACCTTTGAACCTTAGATGATAAAATAATAATAATAATAATAATAATTTATTTAAACTGTACAATTACAGTCCAATTACAAAGGTACAGTGATGAACTTAATAAAAGCATTAGAATTATAACACGATTACTAAAATACTTCGCATTATTGGAAAAAATTCATCAAAAGCAAATTTCTGGTCAAAAACTAATTTTTTTCCTTATAATGACTTGAAAAAATATTATTTAAAAAATATGACTTTTTGATTGAGTTTTTTTTTTCTTGAATAAAACGCAGCATGTTATAATAAATTACTTTAGGCTTCCTCATTTTAAATAATTTTTTTCACCACAGGAAAAAAATTGAAATAAAAACAATCATTGATACATCAAAATAATTTGACATATAAATGTGATGCAATAATTAATGATGGGTATTATAAAAATGCGCGAGAGAACTAATTAACGATAGTTAGGAAATACCATATAAAAATTATAGGCCCCAAAATTTATAATCTAGAATACCATCGCCTGTAATTTCGTCATCTAAACACATTTGTAGCCTATAATAAAAATGTCTCTTATTAAACTATTCATTATTAAAAAACTGACATGTATTAGGTTTATTATTTATTTAATCAAATACTTGATAAATCATCAATAATGATTCGATCAGATTTAAATTATTAGTTGTGTCATAAATATTTTTTTTTTGAATTTATCTTTGATATTTTAATATGTGAGTGGGATTTTTATTAGGATAACTTTATTTATATTTATTATTGCAAATCCCAAAGAGTTGCTAAACAATTTTCTAGGAAAAAATTAAATTTTTGATAAATAATTAATTGTGTTTATAGATCAGTCTGACTTACTCGATTTTCAAGAAATCAAATTGTGGAGATAATTAAAATCAAATTTTTTTTGTTTTAAACGTTGTAACACGAAAATTGGCAAAATATTCCACACTTTGTCGAGTGAGATGATCCTAAGAGCAATGCCGGCGGGATGTTATCCTTGTCGACCGTCTCGTAATCCAGAACCGCAGAATCTAACATAGAAGCGCTCCAATAAGCGGACGAAAAAAAGATTCGTCAATAGCGTAAAATATTAAAAGTAAAGAAAAACGACAACATTAAGATCCAAGGGAATATCTATAGAAAATCACAATGGCAGAATTTAGTAAGAAAAATTTCTTCTGGGAGAAAGTCACTTAAATAGAAAAGAAATATAAAGTAACATACAAAGACAAATCACGATCAAGGTAGTAACGTCAAACGTAAGATCAGAAAAGAGATGTAAAGAATTAACAATAAGATCATGAAGGTCAGTGAAATAAGACTGGAGCAAGTTATTCCAAGATCAAGAACTACCGAATATATTACTGAAGACCACCAAATGAAGAACATTAGAATGGAGTAGGAATCTTTGTAGAAGTCTCAGTCGTGAAGCATGTAGCGAACTATCTACCTGTATCCGAAAGAGAAATTGTACTACAAATATCGAATAGACCATGCAAAGATGGAACTGGAAAACATATTGGACCACACGAATTAGGCGAAAGAAATGAAAGAGGGGAACACTAAGTATATTTACCTCTGAACACATGATAACTGTACTTAAAATTATTTTCAAACTTCTAGTCACACTCCTGAAATGATAGTCAGAAATTAAATTGACTATTTTCCTGTTGGGCAAAGATGTAGAAAGAGCTTCAACTCAGTAAAAACATATCGAGGAGCACACATAATTCGAATTAAAAAAAGTAGGAAAGAGAAGGAATACTAGCACAAGAAATAGCAAAAATCATCGTAGCAACAAACCACATGCGCAGAAGATTAGATAAAAAGAGTTAACGCAAGTAGACCACACCATATAGAGCCAGAAACAGACCCAAGCATTACGAAGAGCGAAGTAAGGATTGCCATAAAACAAATGAAAGGCGACTGGAGTTTTGTCGCGGATTCCACGCGGAATTTCTAAAACTACTCGAAGATGAACCGATATATTTAATAATATCTACAACACTGCAATAATGCTTTAAACCAGAATTCATAACTCTTCCAAAACAGGCCTGGACAAAAAGATGCTAAAAATAATATGCCATCCATTGGTAGTTTCTGAAAATTATGCACAAAAGAATTTACAAATACAATTTGGATATAGTAACGCAGTTTTTTTTATCTTTTATGAAAATTTGCAATTTGTTTACATAAGTCAATGAGCAAATGGTTGTACAAAAGTTATTAGCGTGAAAAGGTACATCTAGTCATTTGCCCTAAAGAATTTTAACACCAAAAGAACAAAATAACAGGAATGATCTAAGAGTACTATGAACAACTATACTCACCTAGACAAAACTACCACACCCGAACAACCAGCATATATAAGGAATACTGGGTCAGAGGAGATACCCGAAATTTACCACCGCAGAAATAAACAGCTAAAAGCGCAAAAAGCTCCAGGAGAAGACGAAGTAATAACTAAAATGCTGAGACTAAGAGAAGACAGGATACTAAAAGCGATGGCATTGCTCTTAAATAAATGCCTCTAAATAAGCACCATTCCCGTACCATGGCACAATGCGAAAGTGGTAATCCTGCACATAAAAGGCGATAAAACGTGAATGAAGAACTATCGACCAATAAGCCTACTAACGTAGCACTTCACTGTGTTCACTGCTTAACCGCACTGCAAGTTTGTTCGGGTGGACACTAAGTCGTTTATAGTATTTGGAGCTATACAGGGAGACTTCCTCTCTGACTGTAACCATCTTCAGGTCATGGTGAACGACATCATTTGGTACGTACCATGGTGCGTTGGTGATGTTACGAAGAACTTCTGATTAGAAAAATCTTTGTAGAATGTTGATATTGGAGTTTGAAGCGGATCCCAAAAGTTGTATTCCATAAATCCAGATTGGTTTTAGTATAGCCTTATATAATGGAAGTTTGTTATCTAGTAATAGCTTAGATTTATTACCCATTAACTAATACATTTGACTGAATTTATGTTCCAGTTGATTTCTCTTGGTGAAGATGTGTTTTTTCCAAATCAGTTTTCTGTGTAGATGAAATCCAAGGTATTCAGTTTCCTCTTTTTGTGGCAACTGGTGACCATTAAAATTAATTGGTAAACAGGTGTTTCTCTTTATTGTAAATATTACGTGTATGGACTTGGATTAGCTTTGATTCTCCATATCCCAAGCCACAGCTCTATTATCGCAAGATTATTTTGGAGTAACTTAATTGCTTTGATGTCAGATTTTTGAAATTTTTTAATCAATTTGGGCTGTAGCTTCAAAAAATTCGTAAATTTCGGATTATTCTTTCGGAGATATATTTGATTCGCAGTTAAAACAAAACAAAACCTATTCAGTGTGCAAGTACTAGTACAAAGATTCAGAGAAATAAGGTCTGAGATAGAGTTTAATAGAGTTCAACACATGATAACAATCCTAAAAAAAACCGCATTAGGCGATAAAGACCTTGGAATAACTAGAAATTTATATTGGAAGCAGATTGTAGGAATAAAATTTGAGGACAGTAGCAAAGGTAAAGCGAAAATTTTGCGCTGAGTAATGCATGGGTTTCTACTATCTCTTGTACTATTCAAAAACTATTCTGAATACATATTTCAAATAGCCCTAGAAAATGCACAAAAGAAATTTTTCTAAATGAAAAACGCATAAACAATATACAGCTAACTTGGTATGGGCATGTCAAAAGCACAGGTAGGAGGAAACGAAGAAGACCGAGAAGAAATTGGAATGTGAAAATAAGAAGAAGTCTTAGCGAAAGGAAACTCCAGGAGTGAGACTGGTTGGCGGAGTCGTTGGCATAGAGACATCGAAAGGCGACATCAGTCGCTGTAAAACGATTATTATAAATAAACAATATAGGACCAGTTACATATATGGGCTAGATATCAACCAACGACCAAATTCATAATTATAAGTAAGAATAACAAACCACTACCAACAGCAAGTAAGGCTATAGCAGAGTTACATTGAAAAAGTCAAAGCAACGTTATTAATGAGTAATAGGACTATACACAGAAAATAAAAGACACAATTAAAAAGAATAGAAATTTGTTCACGAAAATGGCGATCACCTTTAAAAGCAGAGATCTTACTAAAGGTACCAAGGTGAGACCTACGCTGCTAGGTATTTTCTGTGTTAGTATACGGAATGGAAGGAAAACACAAGAAAAACTGAAAACATGTGAAAGTAACTCTATAAAAGGATTTTAAGGATATCATAAAAATACCGTATTATCAACAAGAATGGACAAAACGAAATAAAGCATCACTTGGATCAAAACCACATTACCTACCTGTGATACATTATGCGCAATAATAGGCTTTTACAGTGCATATTATAAGGTAAATTAAAAGAAAAAGAGGGATCGGAGACAAGAAAAATCTCAAGACTGAAAACCCTAAAGAATTGGTTTTTCACGATAACCCCAGGTCTCTTCCTAGCAGCCATCTGTGAATAAAGTAAAAAGCACCAATATGATAGCCAACATCCGGAACGTAACGAACTTAAGAACGAAGAAAAAAATTTTTTTTATAAGTTTTTTACAACATGCATAAAATATGTTGTGGTAAAAGCAAAAGATATAAAAATCCTCTTGAAACATTAGTGAACACATAATAAGCAAATAATTATCAAATTATTTGTAAGTTGTCTTACTTTCGGGTTTAAACGGAAATCTTTAAAAAAAAATAATAATTAGGACAAAAAACAGAAACAGCACAAAATTGTTGGCAACAACCAATACACATACGCGACTTAAACCCGAAAGTAAGAAAATTTACATCCACCTCAGTCGCGAAAGTCTAAATTCTAAAGCACAAAATTATTTGTAAATTATCGTGATTAAAACCAAAAATCACTTTTAAACAACAAATAACACAAGAAAAAGGTCCAAATTATTTTTAAATTGTCTTACTTTCAAGTTAAAGTCGAGTAATTGACAATTATCAACGTTTCGCTCGTCATTACAGGGAGTATTCTAAGATTATAAATATAAAGTAGACCAAATAATTTACGTTGAAGCTGTTTCAACATGCTGTTTTACTTTAATTTGTATTGTTTGTTTGTATTTTTTTTAAAGTGCAATTTGTTGTACTCGTATTATCTTAAAGTAAAGGTGTTGAAGGATTAGTAAGGGCTACGTGTCTGTGGATAATTGAAAAAGTTGTTTTATTTTTCGTATTACAATGTAATGTAATGGAAACAAACGTGTAGCTTGGGAAAACGAAAAGTCCATTTTCCACCTAAATGGTTTATTTATTTCCAGAATGGTTTTGTCACATTCTCTCTAATTTATGGTGTAATCCTGCAAAGTAACGGACACCGATTCTCACAAAGGTAATTCTTTTGTGTTCGGCCGTTGCCTGTTACAGACTAATGTAAAATAACCATGGCAGTAGCATGACAGGATAATTTTTACAAATGAGTTACTAATAAATGTTTATATCCGGGTGCACATCTTTATTTGAATAATTTGTGTGAATCATTTTTTTATTTTTACATCTCCACGTAATACACGTAAGTCACACTGATATTGATTGATAATGCATCCCGATAGACGGATACACGACCTTCAGATTTTTAATGTTTTTTTTTGCTTTGTTTATTGTTAAACACAATACGTTTAGATAAATTATTACACATTAACCTTTCAAGTTGGAGCTTTATAACTTCATCTTCGATGAAAAATTATTTTACCCAGTTGCAATTATTTACATTCGAAGTGAAATAAATAAATGATTCGCAACAAGGCTAAAGATTTCATAATTCTTA
>JARJDX010078629.1:0-16917 GCA_030264735.1 Gymnusa sp. GC000175
AAATTTCGTAGAAAGTAAATTAATTAATATTTCTGTGATGAAAAAAGTTTTTTTTGACGACGGTGGAAAATAATAATTAGAGCAGATCTCTAAAACTAAAACGTTTTTTGTCTCTGCGTCCGTTGAGGATTAGCGATTGGAAAGGTCGTGATTAAAGTCACTCGTAAGACATATGACTGGTCGCCAATTAGTCGTCCCCGTGGCGGCTGTCTGAAAGACAAACTATTATTTCTGAACTTGCTTCTCTGGTATTCTCGGTGACATCTTAATAGAAACTCGACTCCAGGGACTTACTTTTAGTTTAAAGACCTTTTTGGGTATTCGATTCAATAGTGTGAAGAAGTACGTAAACAAATTTTGACCCAATTTGCTCGTAGGATAAGCGCAGTTGTAGAGTTCGACAAACATGTTTCAAGTGATAGTTTAGAGAGTATAGTGGTAGCTTTTAATGTGTTTAGAAGACGGTGCTTTGGGGAGAGTTATGGGGAAAACGGTGTGACCTTATGGGTCGTTTCAGTGAAATTATATAATAGATAATGAAGCGACGCCTACGACGCGTCTTGTACACACAGGGAGACGGGGGCGTCGCATGAACAATGGAATTATGGGAACTAACGTAACGTACGAATATAAAGGCGAGTAATTTGGCTCTGGCTCGTTATCATCTCCCAATCTCTTTGAACCACGACTTTCCTTTGTATCTATACAGATCTGCGCTCTGCGCGCTGCTATCTATCATGTATGACTTCAAGTTTTGATGAGTTCAACTCATTCAACGGTGAAAGTAATCAGATGCGCTTTAATCGTTTGTTTTGGAAGGCTAATTTATAATGGCGCAGCGTTGCTCGCTTCAAAACTAGTGGTGTGAGTTGGAGCTCATCAACGGATGCGAACTACAACAGCTCAGATCCGTTCTAACGGCGGCACTTCGTTTCTATTTAATGAAAATTAAAATGCGTATTGAAAAGGAGGTAGACCCCGCGCTGCAATTCCCACGTTCATTTCCCATTCATTCCTGACAAGGACGAGCACTCTGATTCATTTGTTTGTCCTCATGCCTTATTCACGAAATCTATAACTAGCTCTTGATAAATTATAGAGACTCAAATGGAACTTTGAATCCAATCTTACCTCACACCTCTCATAATTCCCTTCAATCCACTAAATATACATCACCCAACTCCCTAATCACTTCTTTATTCAACAACTTTTATTCTCAAAACAACATCATCCATTTTACTGCATTAATAAATTAGTAATTTTGTAAATAATCCCTTTAAGCTTCCTTTCAAATAAATTTTCAGTTTGCACTTTGCACTTTGTACTTCTTGCACCTTTTACTTTATTGGATCTCAAACTAAATTTGCACCTTTCATCAATAAATCTTTTCTACAAAATAAACAAGAAAAGGAATAATTTCTTATAGTTTTTTTTTTGTGGCATTCATTTGTAATAGTCAGCTGTTCTTTAATACTTTCATAGAATGCAATATCTTAATATGTTTAACCATTTCTACACCTTTTAATTAATTAATTTTATATAGAAATTTTATAAATTATCCTATAGAGTTAATCGGCTTAATATTTTTGCTGTAAGTATTTTATTGTTTTTGAAATTAATTAGGTTTCTAATTAAAAGATATTATATTTACCTCACTACTTATTAAATTATGTTTGTCACAGTTACAAAGATTAAACAAATTAAAAAATTAAAAAATATTATATAAATAGTATATTATTTAAAAAATGTTTCTGGGAATGAAATAAGTTGTACAAAGGATTTTTAAGTAAGTTCTATAAGTATTTTTAAATTGCTATTTCTTTTTATTATACATATTTAGCCTTTCAAATGTGAAAATTTTCATCATAATGACATCTATTAACTGATGTATCTGTGGTAATTCCCAGTTTTCCTATAACCAATTTTTTCCATTGTTAAAAACAGATTTTAACTTATACCTGTAGGTAAAAGATTAAATCAAATTTAAAAAAAGACATAACTTTTTCTTCTTCTACTTCTTCTTCTTCCATGAATCTGTTTTGTAACCGATATTATTAGTTTTTTTACGATGCGAGTTTTAGCAGTCTCGCCATCTTTTTGGTGGCCTTTTAGGTAAGCGTTTCCCTAATGGTTTTTCTTTCTGCGCAATTGGGAATTAACTTTAAAAGAGACGCCGGCTAGCGGTAGATCGGGAACTAACTCGAGTCGGTAGACATTCATTGTATACATTTAGAACTTTTATGGCAAATAAGTGTTTTAATTGTTAAATTTTAAATATTTTCTGTTTTGTGTGAAAACACACAAAAATAATCCTTACATTTGCTTCTAACCTGTAAATATTACTGATTGATACCGACTAAAGTGTCCATTGACAGATTGATCGCAGCGCCACCACTAGGTAAAGTTAATTCCCAATTAGGGCTATTTTAATTACGTTCATCCTTTGTAGATGTTCGTGCCAGTATCTTCTGCGCTGTCTTCCCCATCTTACTAAATCTTGAACGTTACATTCTTGTTTTATCTCTTCGTTTTTCACTCGGTCCCAAAGAGTTTTGCCTGTTATTGTTCTCATCCTTTTTATTTTAGTCGTTCTTGGCCTACCTTTTGATTTGCTGGTATCTGCTCTGGCTTCGATACCATACGTGAGTACTCCTCGCACACATGTCTTATAGATCGGCACTTTACTTTCCATCTTCATGTACTTATTTTTTCATATGACATCGCATAAGTTTCTGAGATTTCTGTTGCTGTTATTACCTTGGCTTTTAAAATCTTTCGTTGAATCCTGGTGACTGGATATATTTATGCCGAGGTATTTGAATTTCATAACCCGCTTTATTGGTTTGTCTTGAACAATCAGCTTACACTACGTTGGTTCTTTGGTAAAAGTTATGCATTTTATTTTTTGTATTGATACAGTCATATTAAGTTTATGAGCTGCTTTTCAGAAAGCATATAGTTGTTTTTGTAAATTGTTCTTTGTTTCAGCTACGATGATAGCGTCGTCTGCGTAGGCTTTCATACTTATTGCTTTATCACCCATTCTGCATCCTAGCTTCAAGTCAGAGTATTTTTCCATAATCTTAAATAAAAATAAACTTAATCTGTAGCCTTATCTGATACCTCCAGGCGTTGGTATTTCTTTTGATGTTTCGGTGCCTATTCGTACCTTGGTTATTTTGTTCCTATTACCCTCTTGTATTGCCCCGATAATACTTAATGGTATCTGATGTTCTCCGAGAATTGTGAATATGTCTTTTAGTTGTACTTTATTGAAAGGGCTGTATTAAATCTATAAAGCATGTGTATGCAGCTTTGTTGTATTCAATGGCTTTTTCTCTATTCTGTAGGTTTATAAATATGATATCTGTAGTTGACCTGTTTTTCCTGAACCCTTGTTCCTCTTTCCTATTTTCAATTTGATCTTTTAAGCGGGTTCTTATTAGGCTTATAAATACTTTTATGGTTGCGGGTAAAAGAGTGATTCCCCTTTAGTTTACTGAATTTAATTTCTCTCCATTTTTAAATATCGGAATTGTGATGCTCTTGTACTATTCCTTTGGTGCTTTGAATGTTTTCATTATTGTGTTGTATAGATCCTTTAGATGTTTTAATACTTCACCATGGTATAGGGCAGCAGCTATACCATCACTAAGTCAAGGCTATTGATGAATTACATCTCTAAAGGCTTGGTGCCAGATAGTCATGGGCGGTAATTACTTATTAATTCAACCGGGCATGATACTGCGATGTGAAAGGCAACGGAAAACCACCACATTATACCTCCCAGGAACAATCATGATGGCAAGTAAGGACAAAGCAACTTCAACTACTGATCATGGACTTCGGAAGTCAAGATTCGGCAAAGGAGGAGAGAACAGGGCCTCTCAGGTCGTCATTCAGAAAAATCCCTGTAAAATGAAACTTGTCGCCAGAGAAAATCCAGATAAAACCAATGCAACATGGAACGGGCTGGTACATACTACCAGCCCCGTAAAGCAGCGAATCTCATCAAAGAAATAAGGCAACTGCGAATAGATATACTAGGGTGTAGCGAGGTAAGATGGCCTGACTCAGGACAATGCACCATGAAAGGACACTGTATTTACTATTCCGGGGATGTTAGCTCTAGAAATAAAAACGGAGTAGCTATAATAGTTAATAGAAAAACAAACAATGCAGTAAGAGAATTTATACCTATTTTGGACCGTTTTGCAATGTTAAAAATCAATGCAAAACCATGTTATCTAAATATTGTACAAGTATATGCTCCAACGTCAGAAAGCACTGAAGAGGAAATAGAATTCTTCTACAAACAACTCAAAACCGCCATAAAATGCACAAAAAAAAGAAATCAATATAATACTAGGAGACCTCAACGCTAAAGTAGGACAAGAAACAGTTGAGAAGGTTACAGGAAAATTTGGACTAGGGATAAGAAACGATAGAGGAGCACGTTTAATTAAATACTTCCAAAAAAGAGACTATACAATCATAAATACATACTTCCAACTACCACAAAGAAGATTATACACCTGGAGATCTCCAAAACACAACAACCAAAAAGCTGTAAGGAATCAAATAGATTACATCATTATAAATAAGAGATTCAGGAATGCCATTACATTAGCAAAAACATACCCAGGTGCAGATATTTATTTGGACCACAATCTTCTACTAGCACACATGAGATTACGCTTAAAAAAAGTTTGGAGAAAAAAGACCCTAAAGGTGGACATACAAAAACTAAAGGTAGAAAAAACAAGAAAAATAGTCAAAAAATAATTGGGCGGAAAGTGCCACAACAACGACAAGAACATAGAAGAAACATGAAATAAGATCAAAGATGCCGTCCTGTCCATAACAAACGACAAATTAAAAGCGAAGAAAAGTGAAAAAAGAAAGAATTGGATGACAGACGAAATCTTGGAGCTTATGGAGGAAAGAAAAGGATACAGAAATGTAAACGAGGAAGAATACATCAAAACACATAGAAGAATGCTTAGAAAAATCCAAGAAGCAAAAGAAAAATGGTTACAAGATAGATGCTTAAAGATCGAATTACTACAGGTAAAACACGACCACTTTAACCTACACAAGAAAATCAAGAAAGCGACAGGAATATATAAAAAAGAGAGCACGAACCTAATCTTACACTCTCATAACAACCCAATAAGTAAAACAGACAGGAAACTTCTAAGATGGAAAGAGTACATGGAACAGCTCTTTGAAGATAAAAAACCAACTATCCCCACCATACGCGTCGAGTCCGGCCCTGAAATAACAACAGAATAGGTAAATAGGGCAATAAAGGGTCTCAAAAGCAACAAAGCACCCGGTCTAGATCAAATCTATGGAGAACTCTTACAACTATTGAAATCCGATCAAACGACGGTATTAGCGAACCTCTTTAACGATATCTATGCAAGTGGCCGCTTACCGAAAGAATGGTTGACTACGACCTTCATACCAATTCCAAAGAAGACAAACATCACTAAATGCTCCGATCACCAAAATATCAGTTTAATGAGCCAGGTTTTAAAAATATTCGTCGACATAATCCATGCGCGTATATTCAAAAAGCTGGAAGAAAACATCAGCGAAGTTTAATTTGGATTCCGAAATGGTTTTGGCATAAGGGCCTCCCTCCCTAATAAATTATCTAAGATATGCCGATAACACCGTCTTGATAGCCGACAATGCCTTCAGCGATTAATAAATCGAGTAGTAGAGACGAGCAAATATGGCATTAAACTAAACTGCAAGAAAACGCATATCTTGATTGTCAGCAAAAACAGTAATAATGACAACCACCAGTTCTTGATCAATAATAACACCACCCTGCAATAGCCGACAAAATCACTTACTTAGGCTGCATGCTGACCAAAGATTGGGACCACCCGCAAAAAATTGGACGTCGTGTTGAAATTGCAAGAGGTGCATTTAACAAAATGCGAATGTGCTATGCAATCTGTCCCTGAGCATTAACACCAGAATGCGTGTTCTCAGATGTTACGTCTTCTCTACTATCTTATACGGAGTGGAAGCCTGTACTCTTACCGAAGATGCCGGTAAGCGGATAGAAGCGAAACGACAAGTATCGCCTCCTTCAGTTAATCCTACAGAGAAAAATAAACAGCAGTAGAGGTCCTGGAAACGCCGCATATCGTGGCTGCGAAACCTAAGAATATGGACCGGTATGACGTCTACAGCATTATTCAGAGCAACTGAGAATAAATTAATATGGGGCAACATAATAGCCAACATCCACAGAGGATAGGCACCCAAAGAAGAAAAAAAAAATAATTCAGGTCCTTTGTTTAAGTGGTTCGTTTGGTATATTATCGCTTTCTGGAGCGTCCGGTTTTTTAGCTTTCTTATATCTCTTGAAACTTTAACAGGTGTAAATGGTAAGTCTGTGTATTGGGATCGTTCGTTTGATCATAGTGGTCATGTTCTGTAGTTTTCTGGTGATGGAGTGCTTTGGTAATGCAGGTATACTTTTCATTTTTCTTTCTCTCTAATATCTGGTACGAATTATGGTTTTGTTCGTTTATGGTGTTGACGTTACTGCGTCTTGTGCTTACAGCTTGATTTGCTGTTTTCATAATTGATAAGCAAAGCATTGACCATTTGCTTTCGGTGTCGTGGTGTTAGGTTGCTTGCAGCTTCTCTAATAATTTTTTTTGTAGAGTTGTTAAGTGATTTTGTACTATAGGGATTTTAGATTGTATTATTCTGTGAATGCTGGTGGTTTCTTTATTTTATTTGGTTATTTAATTCTCAGTTTAGCGAGTACCAGGTTGTGGTCTGTTTCGATATTCGATATTATTATCTAGTCTATTATAGACTTTTGACCTCGGGTGTTCATGAATGTGAACTTGTGTTGTTCTTTATATGGAAAAAGGTATTATTTATAAGTATTTCGTCTCTGGTGCAAAGATCAACAAGATCTATCATCGTTTTTATTGCATTCCGGGTATTTTATCATTACCTATTCGAACGTTGAGTATCATTTTATGGTTTTTGTCGAACTAATTGATTTTTTTCTGCAGTTTTCTTACCAGTTTTCTTAAATTTTGACCTGCCGATGCGAGGAAAAAAAAGGGCTGGGGTGGCAGAAATGTAGGTCGCGGAAACCTAAAGACGATTCCGCAAAAGCCCGATTAGAGTAATGAAAACTTAAATTTAGTGAAACTGCAACGGTTGCAAATATCATTACTATGAGCTGAAAATGTTTAATCGGCTAGTAGCTTTAAAAATTACCACCCGCCATTCCTTCGTACAAAGGCAGATCGCATATCAACGGAGTACGTTCTGCCTTACGATAAGTCATTTTCCCCAGAAAAAGTAAAGGCCCCAATAAGGAAGTCTCAGGACTTATTTCCCAGGCCTGACAATACCTCCTATGCCATTATCCGGCAGCTGCCTTTCTCCGTGAGGGCACGTCTGCTGGATCTCTTTATTTTCATCTGTAATACGGGTATATATCCAGAAAGCTGGTGGGAAGCCAATGTAATTTCGCTGCTTAAATCCAAGAAAAAGTCCCATGTCACCTTCGAGCTATCGCCCTATCTCTCTTACCTGCTGCTTGAGCAAGATTTTAGTAAAAATGGTCAAAAACTTTCTGGTTTCGTTGCTGCAGTCTAAAATTTCTTCTTTTCACTGTTGACCAGCTGGTCTATTAAGAAAACGCCGTCCAGGATGAGTTATTTTCCAGATGGCACATTTTAAAAAGGTTTAGCCGAAGCATGGCGGTTTTAATTTGCGGAAACCACGTTTTCATTAAGGGATTACCCATCCCTTACTTCAACGCAGTCAGATTTCTAGAATTTACGTTCGACAGGACAGTCTCCTGGTAAACGCTCATGGAAGATTTGGCCACGAAATGTAAAATGGCACTTAACGCCATAGGGCGCATGGCCAACATTAACTGGGGGTAGATAGATTAACTGGCTTTGTCTAGGATGGATTACTTCTGCACAGTATACTCTTTTGCAGGTCTATCTTGGTTATTAGTTCTAGAAAAAATTCATAATGCATAATCCCCCTCTTGGGCTAGTCTCTCGGTAATCATGTGTTGTGAGGCCGGTGTTTGTCCTTCGTTATCGGAGAAAGAAATTTCTTCTTAATTAAGTGGCAAGGACCGGGTGCTACCAACACACATAAATTACAAGTTCGTGCGAAGTAATCCGCACAAAGCTGACCAACCATTAGTAGGCCGGCTCTAGACCGAGCACAGGAAGAGGTCAAGAACTTAAAAATCGAATTTTCGAGGATACGCGAAACGCCCATAAAAATTCAAAGTACGTGCCGTACGCATGGCACTGAAAGTAGCACTCAGAGCCAAGCTTCTTAGCCGTTCTAGCTTCACTAACACATATTTTCTAATCACTGCTTTCAACCATACCACCGCCCCATATTTTATTCTGGGAGGTAAAACGGCTTCCTGTATAAGAACTTTTTGTCCCATTTGAGTCCCACAGCTCTCCTACACACCCATAAAAAGTAAGAAATTTCTTGCACATTTTTTCAAAATTAAGCTTAAAATCGATGACTACCAGATACTTGATCTCCGAAGTCTCTTTGGTCTCTTTGATCTCTTTACCGAACATAGTCAGAACGCGCCTCCAGTTTATCTTTTATCTTTTCGCAAGGATAATTAATTCCATCTAAGTTGCATTGTAAGTCTCTGTAGCGATGTTTGAAGAAAAATACTTGATTTTTGAGTCTATATTGTCTTTAAAAAAAAAATTATTTTATACTTTTATACTGCCTGTTAGTTCACCTGAAAGATTGTTTTTAACAAATGATCTCTATATTCCTACGCAGCCTCCTTAATACGATTTTATTACCTATACGTGTTTTGGTTAGAAATAGTAATTTTGTTCTCTTAATATTATTTTACTTAGCGTCTTAGTCTTGGTATTTTATTTGGCCCCTTATATTTGAGTTTGAGTTTGTTTTTAGTTCATGGATTTTTTTATTATTAATTTTTATTAAATACTAGTATAAATAATAAATGAGGTTTTTTGTAAAACTTTATTATTTCATTCATGTTTTAGTTTGTTTATGACATTCTAGTATTTAAAACCTTTCTCTAGCAGGTTTGCTTTGATCATTTCATGATTGCAAAATAAATGCAATTCTCTTGCCATACCTTTTATTTCTTTTTTCTTCTAACGTAGTTATTCTGACCCTTTCATTACATTCTTGAATCCTTTTCTAACATTTTGAAAAGAAATTTTTTTACATTCCTTAATGCTTGTGATATTTATTGCTGATATAGGTCCTTTTTTCTTGTTTGGAAGGATCCATGCCAATCAAAGTCATTAAATTTCCATATCTGGCACAATAAAAGAATTTCACACGGCTGCCAAAGCCGAACCACATTATTGATATTAGTAATACACACCCGAGATACCATCCCTAATTTTTGCTACACTCTGTAATATAAATATTAGTAAATAAATCACAAAAATTGTTAGACATTTTTTATCCTAATGTTTGTGCACTTTGATTTATTGCTTCCTAAAAAAATACATTGTGACAAAGCAATTTTTTAAATGATCTATTATTGTCTATTGCTTTGTTCGTAGAAAATAGATTTACACTTTTTATACAAAAAAAAACTATATACGTAGCTTAAAAATTTTAAACATAATTTGAAAATAGTGCATCGAATTAAAAATAAAAACAATTTAAAAAAATGTTAATCAGTTTCAATTAAAATCTTAAGAATTTGTTAATTTTCATTGATATAAATATTTACCTATGCGAATAAAAGAAATTACTTTGTTATGAAGCCTTTTTTGTTTGAAATAAATACAGCACACTGTTTCAAAAGCTCCATCGTTTTATTTTAGTTGCCGTGTGGTTATTTTACTGTCTTGTCAGCAGGACGCCGAACACAATACAAAGTAATGTCATGCATAGAGAATCCTACGCTGGCAGGAAAACCACGCAAATTGGACAAACTTAACGTTTGAAATTAATCGTAAATAAATAAGAAATATCGTATAGCATTTGCTTAACCCCTAATAAAAAGAATGGATGTGTAGTCGCCACACGACTTTCATTTACGAATTTATAACATATCCGATACTTTTAATAGAAACATAACTATATTTTATTATTTATCAGCCAATTAGGTTGGCAGTTTGCAACTACATTTTGTTGAGGAATGTAGGTTGGCAATAACTCCGATAGTAAAATCCGTCACTTTTGATATTTTATATTTGTAGATAAGTCGTGTGGTGACTACACCTTAATTTTTTCTTAGTTTCCAAGAGGATTGCTATATCTATTTTTTTACTGGGTTAGTTCTATAACTATCTCTTTTTTTCTGCTCCTTGTGCTTTGTATATTTCTATATTTATTGTCCATTTTCATTGCTTGTTTCTTCCGATATCCGAGGCATATTTCTGCTAGGCGTTTTTTCGTGCTCGACCCAATTTCCTTGTTTGGAGAACCAGTCCAGTTTTTTTTTCACGGTGAGTCTTTTATTTCCTCACTACCCTTCGGCATAAAGGCCGGCGGGCTTCCTCCAATTCCCATGGGCACAATAAAGGTCACTGGAAATTCCCCACACAGGTAAAAAGAAGCCCTAAAATTTAAAAGTTAACACCCACCAGTTGCTAACAATTTCATGAGTACAATTTTAAAGAAAAATAGATTTTAAAATAAATGGCGAGAAAGGGTGAAGTCAATTAAAAAATAAGCAATGTAAAATTTAATTAATATAAAGCTACTGGAAGAAATATAATTAAAATTATTTTATTTAGTATATTTCATTCATGAAATTTTTCATCCTTCTCCAATTATGAACAGTTACGTGACTCTGGAATGATGCATAAACAAAGAGGAAAAATACATAAGCATTATTCAAAAGGATTAATCATGCGTTGCCATGGTTAAATTTCTGAGCAGCTAATATTACGCGCCCGTTACCAAGCAAACTTTCCTCACAGAAAACAATAGTATGCGCGATATTTATCTAGCAACCAGTGTTTGTGGGCACTTCTGTGGAAACCCCAACATGATTTTTGATAATGCTGAGTTAACTTTAAGTTTCACAAATAACCCATATTAGAATTTCCACAATGGAAAATATTGATTGTCATGCACATTTAATAAAACAACTTTGTAAACATCTTTAAACCTTAAACAAAAAAAATGGCGATGTGGTCACTACACGACTTTCATTTACAAATTTGGGACATATAGTTATGTTTAATAGATATATACCTAACTATGTTATTATTAATTATTAACCAATTAGGTTGGCAATATGTCACTGCAACTTCATTTTATTGAAATGTATGTTGGCAAAAATTATAATAGTGACATCCGCCATTGTCTGCTGATTATAATGACATTACGTCTATGCATTTAATGGGAATAATTTTACTAATAATTTTGCTTAGCTACGAACAAGAATAATTTTTTTAAATGTTAACTTTAAACAAAATTATAAAATCTAAATTTGTTATAAATTTAATATTAAACCTATTAAACCTAAGCAATAAACTACCACTTACGGTTGGTGTTTTTCAGTCACTGGGGCCTTCCAAATTATTAAAAGCTTAAATATGAGTTTCCAGACCGATCAAACAGACAGACACCACTTTAAAAACTCATTTTTTTTTTTATTGACGAAGGTTGAAAACGGATATTTTCGCAAAAATCTCAATTTCAAAAGTTTTTGAACTTTATTTATTTCGTAAATGAAAGTAAAATTTTGTAATGTAAATTTCTTTATTGTAAAGAAGTATTTAAAAAAAATTGAATAAAATGATTAAATGAAATTGTTTCATATTATGATTAAAATACGTAATAAAATGCTACTTTAGGAGACTTTGGTTTGGTAACATGGTAATGAAAATACTAAATAAACGTCACATATAAAAAAATAATATAAAAAATGCTCTGTGTTGATTTGGAAACGGTGTATGTTAAATAAATTTGAAATTATTTAGTTTATAATCGGTGCCTGAATCCGTACCCCTTCAAAATTATAAATAAATAAATTGTTATAAGTGGCAGCTCAACTGACGGACCAATAATATAGACTATGTAATTGGAACTTGTTTTGTGTGTTAGCCCTAAACAAGGTCAAAAGTGTGTAATAAACAATTCGAAAAAGTTCAAAGTTCAAGACGGTTAGGACAAGAAGAACCCAGTAGTTATTACCTCCGAGTTTTTCCAGGATGGTGAATACAGATCACTCGTCTACGCTTGGCGGAGATGGTAAAGGAGCCTCAACCTCAGCTAATATAAACACAGTAACTATGACGCAGGATCAATTTAATTTTCTCTAATCTACTACGAGTATAACGCCAAAAACAATGGTAATTTTGTTACCTTGCACTGCACGATTTAATGGTACCAAAGGGGTAGACGTGGAGGCGTTCATAGATGCGGTAACCGTGTGCTAAGGTATCTGAGGGAAACGCGTTACGTGGTTTTCGAATGTTATTGGAAGGATATGCTGCTACATGCATGCAAGGTATAAAGTCTGAGACAAATACTTTTTAAACACGCTGAAGAACTTTTAGAACATTCGTTCAAATAACGTAAACCACCATACAAGGTTTATAGAGAAAATTTTTCACGTTAGCAAGATTTAATTGAAACTACTGACGTTTTCGTGTGTAAAATAAGGGCGTAATTTTTACAACTTCCTGAACCTAAGTTAGCTAAAGCTGTTCAATTAGACGTGGTGTATGGACTGCATGTATAGTGGTAGATGTTGCGAAAGGAAGTTGGTATTTTTCCGAAAATCCAAAGACTTCGTTTGATTTAAATTTTAAAAATCAAACGGAGAAAGCTGAATTCGTATCTGTGGAGAACGTTAAGAGTTTAGAATGGCTAGATGATGAAGAAAGAGAAAAGCAAGAACTCTAGACATTTCTAAGTAAGCATAAAGATACCTTTGCGATTGGGGGAGGGCCTACCTCGTTCGCAGAGCATTCCATTAATACGGGAGATTATTTTCCAATTTCAAATCCTTCTTTTAGAATGACAGTTAATAAAAAGAAAATCCTTAGACAAGAGTTGGATAAAATGTTATAACAAAACGTCATTGAAGAGTGTGAATCGCCCTGGGCGTCACCTGTGGTTTTGGTTCCAAAAGAAGGAGATATTAACTACAGGGCTCTAAACAATATAACAATCAGCGATAAATATCCGTTGCCTAGGATTGATGACATTTCACATGGAATAGGTAAAAATGCTATTATGACCTCCATAGATTTGCAAAACGGATATTGGCAATTACACATGAAAGAGGCAGACCGCGATAAAATCGCATTTACCTGTCCATTCGAAATGTTTTGTTTTATACGAATGCCGTTTGAAATAAAAAATGCTGGCGCTACATTTCAACGACATATGGACAAATTTCGGTCAGGTTTAAAATACATTAAAAGTTTTGTGTATCTAGATGATTAAATAATCTTGAAGCAGTTTTTTAAATGTTAAAACTTTTTAATTTACGTGCTTAGCGGAAAAATGTGCGTTTGCTCGCGAATAGTTAAAGTTTTTGGGACATGTGATTAGACAGAACGGAATAGAAACGAATCCCGAGAAAGTTATGGCAATCGTAAAATTTAACACTCCTAAAAATTTGAAACAGTTATGAAATTTTCATCAAGCCTGTTCATGGTTTCGCAAATTCGTACCAAACTTTTTTAATATTGCTAAACCTCTTAGTGTTTGAACAAAGAAAAATGCGAGTTGTGTTTGGGGTAAAGAACAGCAAAATGCGTTTGAACAGTTAAAAGGAGCTCTAACAACGGCTCCAATACTGCAACAGATCGATGAAACATTACCGTTTACGATATATAATTATATACCGATGCTAGTGACTTTGCATTGGGTGCGGTATTAATTCAAGGTGAAGGGGTTAACGAAAAGCCTGTAGAATATGCAAGTCAAGTATTACCTTTCGCTGAAAGAAATTACAGCACTACGGAAATGAAAGCCCTAGCGGTCGTATGGGCTGTTAACAAGTTTTGTGGATATTTAGAGGGATCTATATTAGCAGATCCAGATGTTATGAAAATAATTAATTGTTTTAAGACTCCAAATCATTCGGACATAATGAACTTGTCCGCCAGAGGATACATTATATCAAGCGGAGTTCTATATCGGATTGTGCCTGAAAAAGATAATGATGAAGCACAATTAGTTGTACCTGTGGTGGAAGAAAAAGAATTTTCGAGAAAGACCATGATTTTGAGAAAGTAGGTCATTATGGTTTGAAACAAACTCTAAGTAGAATTTCCAAGAGGTACTATTGGCCTGGTATGCGCAAATATGTACCCGATTATGTAAAACGGTGTATCGAATGTCAAAGATATTAAGTGTTTAACTAAAAGCCTAAGGGATTACTGAAGACACCTCTTTTGAACCAACGTTTTCAGGTGATCGCAGTTGATTTGTTTTCATGGATATTAATCACTGAAGAAACTTCCACTAGGTGGGTAGAATAATTTCCATTAAAGAGAGCAACAGCTGACTTATGTACACGTATAATGATAGATGACATATTTTTAAGGTTTGGAGTTCCAAGGCGAATTATCTCAGATAATGGTGTTCAATTCATAAGCGATGTTATGCAGCAAACGTGTTGTTATCTGGGCATTGCACAATCTTTTACTCCATATTATCATCCAGAGGCAAACCCTGACGAACGAAAGAATAGAGATCTAAAAACTCAATTGGCAATCTTTATGCAAGAAAATCATACTTCTTAGAGAGAAATGTTGCTATTAGATTTTCGATGAATACAGCAAGACGTGAATCTACAGCTCACACTCTGGCTTTTCTCACATTTGCGAGGGAACCGAAAACAGCAGATGATGTATCTAATAATTTAAGAATGATCATCCAAGAAGAAAACTTTGTTTCAGTATATACTCCCTATCTAAAAAAGATGTCAGTAGTAATGAAGGAAGTAAGGAATGTTTACGAAGTTAATCAAGATATGAGAAAAAGTAATGCTGATAAAAAAAGGCGATCAATATATAGATATAAGGGAAAGTCTTAGTTTTGGTTAAGGTTTACCAAATGAGTAATACCAGTAAAGGTGTAACCTCGAAGTTTATACCCAAAAGAGATGGACCCTATCGTATTTATAAGAAGAAATCTTCATCGACTTATGAAATTTCTTCTGTTTCAAACATTTTCAAAAAAACAACAGGTTTCTGTGATTCCAAGACGACGCTAAGGACGTCCTGAGAAAACATAAAGAGTCTGTAGCGTAATGAAATGCTACTTTAGGAGGCTTTGTTTTGGTAACATGGTAATGAAAATAATTAAAAACATCATATATAAAAAAAAATAATATATAAAAAAAGGTTCTGTGTTAATTTGTAAACGGTGTATGTTAAATAAATATATTTGAAATTATTTGGTTTATAATCGGTGCCTGAATCCGGACCCCTTTGGAGTTATAATCATAAATAAATAAATTGTTATACTATGTTTTATTTTTCCATTTTGAAAAAGTGCAATTGTTTATATACAATGCTGAGAAACATTTATTTCGTAGTTAAATTATACTAACACCTAATAAAAAGAAAAAAACCTTTAAAGCTACATTAATAACTGGCTTGTAACTTTTATCTAATTAATCCTAAATACAGATATTGAGTATTAAAATAAAAAAAAGCAAAAAATATGTTTTATTTTTGATTCATTACTAGTTATTCATTAGGAAACACCGCAGAATCTAATGTGAGTGACCATTTTTTTTATTCGTTTAATAAATATTCCTCACGTTGTAAATTTACCAGGCTTTAGTCTTTAGGTAGGCAGTTCAGGCAGATGGTATAAGTTTATTTTTTTAAACACATAATGTGAGTAACCCTTGTAACCAAGGAGCAAAGAGAAATTAATTCAGAGTTTTAATGAAACCTAGATTTGTACCCGGGCTCTCTAGCATTACAACAATTTGCCAAGCCATTTTTTTTCTTTTAAATAAAAAACATTCTTGTAAAATTTTAATGAAATAATGTTATCTGTTAAAAGGAAATGGTGTTTACAAGCTTACTACAGTCTATTTAACTCCAAGATCACTAGATATTTACAGGTCTTTGGTTTTTTTTACCAATACTACACGTACACTGAGTATTTCATTTATTTATCTATTTTATCTTTCATTACACATAGCGTTCAAAATTGTTGTCCTCTTTGCCCAGTTTATAAAGATGAGGCTTTACTTGTAGAAAGGCACTGGCTTTGCTCTGTATGGTTCAATAAAAGTCACAATTTAATCCCAAACACTATAAAGTTTAATGAAAGAAAATAAAATGTTAATGTCTTAGTTCCTAAAAATCTTCACAAAATACAATATAAAAAATATTCGCAGAAAAATTACAAAAAATATAAAACAGTGACAAATATAGAAAAACGTGCTCTTGGGCAATAATAATTAAAATTTCTTACTCCTAGTCGGGACGGATCGACGCTGGTTGCCAATAAACTAGACGAATAGCAATTTTATTTACAATTTCTTACTCCTACCTGGGACGAATAAACGAACGGATGGACGGTGGTTGCCAATAGAATTGACGAACAAAGAGAAGATGTCAGCTGACAACCTATCGTCAAACTGGCGGAAGGGTTGAGGTTAATGATGCTATCGTGCAGTGACTAGTCTCATCGAAGGTTTTGAGAACGATAAGAGCCTTATTTCCAGTATACTATTCTGCAACATTATTTCTGGATCGCCCTTCAATGTGTTTTTGATAGCACACACCTGGTTTCCATAAATAAATAGAGTTAATTTAGCTTGGTGTGCCGACATTTAAACATGCGACAGATTATCATGCGACACTTTAACATAGACAGATGAACATGCGACACTTTAACATAGAGACACTTTAACATAGGACAGATTAACACTGTGAA
>JARJDX010078643.1:0-12022 GCA_030264735.1 Gymnusa sp. GC000175
TAAATACAACTTAAGAAACCAAGAACTTATAAAGTTCCCTCTAAACAGGCTGCTGTCAACAAACTTCATGTACAATGGCTTCAGACTAATAAATGCACTACCTAAAGAAATTCAGCTACTAAGTCTACAAAAATTCAATGCAAAATTAAAAAATATTTTAATCAATAATTGCTTCTATACACTGGAAGAGTTTTATAACTCTGCACCAAATTTCCAATACATTCTTACTTGTAAATGACGTTAACTGTATATTTTGAGTTAAATAAAGCTTATTCTTCTTCTTCTTCTTCTAATTTGATGAGACAAAAAAAAATATCAGTACAGAATATAAACCAGCTTCTCGCCATGTAACCAGTTTATTAGTAAAAAAAATTGAAACCATAAATTAGTTCTGTTTTTTAATTAAATAAACTGAACATAAAGCAAGAATCTGATTTATATGCTACTCTAATATTTGTTTGTTTCATTAAATTATCTCTGATAATAACCAAGTGAGATCAAATTTTGCATTAAAAAATTTAAAAAACTTATATTAAATAGTAAAAAACAAATGATAGCAATTTGTAGCGGGAAGATAATGATTAGTAAAATTACTGCAAAAAATTTAAATCCTAATAAAAATAATAATTTTTTAAAGCTTTAAGACGATTTCCGCATCTTAATCAAGAAACCTTTCGCGAAATCATAACCAGCATGTCTTTTTCTTTTAAAAACTACTCTCGACTTTCCTATAAGCGAAAAAAAGCTTTACCCAATAAAAAATGTTTTAATTAAAGGTTACTGCAATTACTTTTTGCACCAAATTTAATCATATAAACTTTTTTTTTGGATATTTATTCTTTGATATGTATCTAAAAAACTAAAACATGATACAGGTAAACTTCCATTTCTGGTTCACCGATTTTACCCACCAAAAACTATATAGTTCCAGATCCTATAAAAATAATCATAGATGTAAATTTTCTTATTGTTAAAAGTATTCGTTCAGGCTGTGAAGAGGAGACAAGAAAATGGCTATCCACACATACACGCAGACATCATGACAAAAATGGTCAATTTTTAATCAGTGACTCTCAATACATTGACATCTAATAAGGTTTTAAAAAAATGCACATTTACTAGACTTTTCCTTTGTGGGACAGTAAAAATTATATTAAATAAAAATAAGAGTTTTTTTTTCGGTCTTTCGCTTATAACTTAAAAAGGTTTAAATTTATATTAAAACACAAAAGTTTTTAGACATTTAGGTAAATGTCCTTTAGAATTAAGGGAATTTTTCTTGTCCAATAGGTGTTAAGTTTGTTTTGAAAATGGACAAATGAAGTACTAATGACTTTTAAGGAATTTTTTAACATTAAAAAAATATTTCTCGAAAACTATGGACCCAAACAATAATCGGTTTGCTTTTACTAGATTAGCATTTATAATTTATGTAAAAATGAGTTTTAAAAATTATGTTACTTTTTAGACTAATTTTATGAATAATTTTACAACTTTTTGGATGCAGCATTAAACTTTTAATTAAAAAAATTTATGACTTTTAGCTACAAATTTTTTTTTTGTACAATTGAACAACTCGAGTCGGTAGACATTCATTGTATTCATATAGAACTCCTATGACAAATAAGTGTTTTAATTGTTAAATTTTAAATAATTTCTGTTTTGTGTGAAAACACACAAAAATACTCCTTACATTTGCTTCTAATTTGAAAATATTACTGAATGATACCGACTAAAGTGTCCTTTGACAGATTGATCGCTGCCCCACCACTAGGTAAAGTTAATTCCCAACAGTTTTTCACAAATATTAGATTTACCAGTCGTTTTCAAATGGTTTAATAACAAGTAATCAACGCTAAACGCTTAATAAATAATGAAACAGAACCAATAGGACATATATTAACAAATTTTAAACATTTCCGGCACTTTTGACAAACACATAACCATATTTCATTAATTATCATCTGATTGGAATGACAGTATGCCTCTACAACTTCATATTATGGAAATATTTGATGAAAATAATTTCACTAACAATCAACTAACAGAAATACATTCTGCAAGTAATATTTACAAAAAATTATACTTGATAGTTTTTAAAATATTTGCATAAAAACGTAAAACCTAAATAATAAACTATTACTTCCGGTTGGTGGATTTCAGATAAATGTAACTGAAACCTTCCAATTTTGTTAAAAGCTGAAATATGTGTTTTTAAACCGATTATTAAAGCCCTTTTGGGTGGAAGACACAGACACACTCAAAAGACACTTTTACTAAATGAGAAGAGTCGAAAACGTATATTTCCACAAAAATCTCTATTTCAAACATTTTTATGATTTCAGTATTGTAATAATAAAAATTAAAAGTAAAAGGAAGCTTTTACTTCGTAAATAAAAGTAAAGAGTACCCTGCCACTAATCAATTTAATAAGCGATATCTAGAAAGACAAAAACACGTATCGAGACTACCGACTTTCAATCGAACGAAATACTGGTAAATACTGAAGTATAATAAGGAGACTCACCAAGACAAATAACTGTTACATAATTATAAGTAAGGTCATCGATAGTGTTAAAACACCAAATAAATACAAAATGAAAAAAAAAACAGCAAATCCAAACGGTTATCTTTGCTGATAATTAAGCCAGGTCTTTTATGATTCTAACTTGAGATAGAGGAAAGTGGCATCTAATAGATTCTGTACTTTAAATACCAAGACTTTGAAAACCGGCACCAGAGAGACCTATTAATATCAATAGGTGATAAAGTGAATAACTGCCTTTGTACGACTTTATTATAATATCAACGATTAAATATAAGGACGCATTATGTCGAGATTTATGTTTACAGAAATCAAGGTAAAAATCTACAATTGTGCTGTAATACCACTCCTATACAGTATATACTGCAGAGGTTGCAAAACCAAAAGGAAAACTTAAAACCACCGAGATGAGAACCTTAAGAACAATCTTAGGCAAAACGCTAAAAAGTGGCGCCCCAAAGAAAAGATGGAAAACAAGGAAAAAGGAAACAAAAATAAAACAAAACGGAAAAAAAGATAAAAGGAAAAAAAAATGGAGAAAAAAACGTATATTTTCCTGATTAAAATTAAATAAATAAAGAACAGTTGTGTGGTAACTATAGATACATAACCATATTTAGATAACATTTAGGTGATTGAAACCTTATAGGTTTATTCAAAATCCAAAAACCCTTTAAAATTACAACTCCAACCTCCGGTGTATTTCAACCAAAAAGCAAAATTTGTTAAAATCTTCAATATTTCTAAGTCGATGTACCTGAGCTCTACAAAGGGCACATAAAGACAGATGTGCACCACTGTAGAAACTGCTTTTCTGAATAGAAACATTTTAACATTAATCTTTTCCATCTAAACCACGAGACCAATATGACATACAAACACTTCTGTCAAACCGGTGCATTAATGTCCTAATGTCCTGTAAGATACTTGAATACATTAAAAATTATAAATGGAATAAATAAAGACCTTCAAACTATCGAGGAATTGCTCTGTTAAATACATACTTAAAACAACAAAAATAATTCCACAAAAAATGTTGGAATGCATCACCTTAGCAGAGAACAACAAGGATTTCGAAGTGAAAGATCCTGCACGGATGCCGTGTTCATGTTACGACAAATGAAAAACTCTGAAATCGAACAGATCCAGCGTTTTTATATTTCGTCGATTTAAAAAAAGCGATAGATTGCGGTTACAAAATGTTATTACCCTGCTACAAAAATGAAACATCCCATTAAATATCATTAAAATCATCAAAAATATATACCCTAACAACAAAATCTAAGCCTTGGTGAAAAATGAAACTACGGAACCTATAATGGTAGGAACAGGAATAAGATAAGGGGATTCCTTAAGTCAATTACTGTTCAACTTAGTTATGGACGAAATCATCGGGAAAGCCAGGAACTGTGTAGAATATAAAATGGTACACAAGCGTATAAAGATTTTTTGCTATGCTAATGGCGCGGTTATCCAACAAGGAGGACAATCTACAGCGAATTTTCCACCAATTTAACATCAAGGCAAAGTCATTTAATATGGAAATAACGGCGGAAAAAACAAAAATCATGGTATTCACTCTGACCCCAATCACATGCAAATTAGTAGTGGATGGTTGGGTGGTAGAACACCTTCGATAATTTAAATACCTTGACATAACACTATTTAGCTTTGGAAAGCTAAAAGATGGCGTGACAAAGCAAGTTGAAAGGGCCAAGAAGGTAGCGACGTGCATAAAAAACATCTTGTGGAATAACAAGCACATACAAAAAGAAGCAAAGACAAGAATTTAAAAAGTGACCGTTCCTCCAATTTTCACTTATATGTCCGGAACAAGACCTGACACAACAACAAAAAGGCGGCTCCTAACAACATCGTAAATGAGAGTTTTAAAGTGCATCGAGAGAAGGACAATACGCGACCAAATTAGAAACAAAGGCACAGGGAAAGCCTGAAGAGTTACAGATGTAACTGAATGGGCGAACAACAGAATACAGAAATGGGACGATTACTTCAACGAGGCACGCAGAAGTGGAACAGGTAGCAAGTTGCCTAAGCAAGAAGAAAAAGAAGAAGAAAATTGATTCAAACATTATAAATACTCGGCTAGATTTTCAAAAAAACAGCAGATTTCATACATAGTTGATAATCTTTCCATTGTGAGTTAAATCGTTTTCTCTTTGATAGTTGTCAAAGCTGATTGTGGTATTTTTGAGTGTTAATTTTACATTTGTTGTACATTGACGGAATGCATTTTATATAAGGACTTGCTAATGGAAATTCGGTAGAGGCTAAGCGGTTGTACGGTGAATATTTTCTCAATCTTCAACGTCTTCATAAAACGGATACATTCAAACATAATGCATGACTAGGTAAGCCAAATGCAATAACAACAGTAGAATTAGAAGAAAATGTGTTGAACATTGTAGTTGAAGATCTCGTATTTTTGTGTGATAATTTTACATTTGTTAGCGAAACTCTCCAATATGAATGCCGAGATGACGGAATGCATTTTATATAAGGATTTGCTAATGAAAATTTGGTAGAGCATAAGCGGTTGTGCGGTGAATATTTTGTCAATCGTCAACGTCTTCATAAAACAGATCCATTCAAACATAATGCATGACTAGGTAAGCCAAATGCAATAACAACAGTAGTATAGCAAAACTCTCTAATATGAATGCCGAGATGACGAAATGCATTTTATATAAGGATTTGCAAATGGAAATTCGGTAGAGGCTAAGCGGTTCTATGGTGAACATTTTCCCAATCGTCAACGTCTTCATAAAACAGATCCATTCAAACCTAATGGATGACTAGGTAAGCCAAATGCAGGAACAACAGTAGAATTAGAAAAAAAATGTGTTGAACATGGTAGTTGAAGATCCAACTACTTCTACCAGAAAAATGTCTAATACGTTCAATGTAAATAATATGAGTGTGTGGAAGCAGCACTGCTTGTATCCATACAATATTCAGTGCGTTTAGGAACTTATTCCTGCAGATTTGCCTTCACGTATTGCATTTTGTCAATGGCTTCTGCAAACATTGTTTCAAATTCCGCAACTACTGACGCAGATTTTTTTTACCGATGAAGCAAATTTCTCAAGAAATGCAATTAGGAACTTTCATAATAACCACCTTACTTTCATAATAACACCTTATAAAAATCCGCATGACGCACTTGAAGATCGTTTCTAAGATTAATTTTTATTAAGCGTTTGGGTTGCAATAGTGGGTGACTGTCTTATTGGACCGATTACTGGCAAAGTAGATCGATTTTTTTTTTGGAAGAATTACCATCTGAGTTTCTAGAGAATGTTCCAATAGCAACGAGTATTGTGATTATTCTAATGCACGATAGTATAACTGCACATTTTAGTTAGTGATTTTTTGAACGCTATATATATGAAGATTGCTAGATTGGCCGAGGTTCACCTAACTTATGGCCTGCTCGATTACCAGACTTCTTAATTAAATCCCTTGGAGCTTTTGAGAGAATTCGGCAGTTTAATGAGGAGAAGATAGGATGCATGAATTATACCTGGGGGTAGTCATTTGCAGAAGTATGTGTAATTAAGAATCTTAAAACGAACCAATATTGTTTTTTTTTAATCTAGCCCTGTACCTTCGAAATGAAACGATTTTCGAAAGATCGTCTAAGGTAAAATTACTCTTAAAATAGTCTAAGGAATAACCCCCTTAATTTATGCCGCATGTTTACACCCTGTATATCTCTTGGTGCTTATTATTGGAACAATTTTTTTTAAATATGTCATGGTTAAATTTAATAACACGGTTTGTATTAGTATTAATAGTTAACGATCAAAGTGAATATTCGAGAGATATGTTTCCTAACACTAACACTTACCTAACCAATTACTAACAAATCTCTCAGTTATTTATTTTAACATGTAAATATCACTACCAATAAAACTGAATTAAATCTCGTCCCTAAGACTAACATTAACCTTACCAATTAATAAGGCAGATACTCCGGTTAAGTTATTAGCACAAATATTGTATGTTTTTCCGAACCACCTTGACATAAAATCTAGGAGTCTAAGTGGCATTTATGATCTTACAGTTTAAAATCATATTTGTTATAGAATTGTTAAAATCTATTATAAAAAATTACAAAACCTTAATATTTATAGTGTAAAATATTAATTATTAATTTAATTATGTTATTTTTAGATACTCATTGAAAGCAAAATAATTTAATTAAATCATTTTCACCAAAGATTTGTGTTGTTGGTCATGATTTTTTGTTAAAAATTAAATCTATAAGTACTCTTTTATTTTTAGGTAAAAATTAGATATTTCAGGTGGCATTAGATGAGGATTATTTCATTCTTTGAAAATTCGTTATCCTCAATACCCAGAAGATTAAACATTTTAATACCTTCCAAGAATTTTTAAAGAAAATTATTCATAATCCTACATAATTTAAGACAACCCACTACCCGTTCAAAATATATTTATTTAAAAATTTATGAAGTATGTCTTAAACTTTTTATTATAATATTACAGTTGCAATAAAACAAAATCATAAACAAATTATTCATTTATATAAATTTGCAAGTGCAAACTGCGAAATATACTTTATGTTCAATTATACGCATTATAATGCATAATCATTCGTCCCATGATTAAAAAATAATAATAACAATTAAACAATGACCTATAAAATTTCATGTGCGCTCGGATAATTGCCGAAATAAAATGGACGAAGTACGAGTGATAAATAATTTATTTATAAACTACTTATATAAAAGTGAGTCTTAATATGTGGACGGCTGAGTTTCCTCTCTTAGCAAAAATACTAATTTATATTCTTTATTTTTACTTCTTTTTAATTGTGTTGCAAGCCCATTCCATTCCTTCGCGAACTCCTGTAGATTGTGCAGCGACGCAACCCTGGATTTGCCATGGTCTATCTTTAATTGTCGGTAAGCCTAAAGTTTCCGCCAATTCGGAAGCCGGTAAGGAATTTGGAAGATCCTGTTTGTTAGCATAAACTAATAAAGGGACTTCGCGTAACTTATCGTCACTTAAAAGTTCATAAAGTTCAATTCCTGTTTCTTCTAAACGCCTTTTATCAGCTGCATCTACTACGTATATCTGGAAAAATAAAAAAAATATATAAAATAAATAATTTATTATTTAGAAAGTGCTTTCAAAACACTTCATTCTAATGTTCGACATTTTGCCCTGCTTTTTGTAAAATGAAGCCTTCTAACTAGGGCAGAAAACCTTGGTTACATTGGTACAAGTGTGGTAATAATTATATATTTTTACTACCAGTAGCAACCAAATTGTGATTTTCAACGTCATTACGACAGTGACAGCGAGTTCAGTATAAATCAGCGTCCCTATTTTTTTTAATTAACAATGGTGAGAGCACAAGCCCATATCCTACATACTAATATAGAAACATGGAAAATACATAGCATTCATCTATCCTCATTCATCAATTTAGGATAAGGCTACACAACGTTTTATATTGATCATATAGTCACGCGAGTTCGATCGATAGATTTTTTCTTTATTAATGTTAGTTTAATGTAATAGCATAAGAGTACGTAGAGTATTTTGACTATCGGAGGGCTTGCTGCCAGATAGTTCTCACATAGCTGTGTCCACTTGTAAAATTAATGTCGAGAGATTACTTTAAAATCCTGAATTGAATACAACAATCGTTTTCCTTCATTGTGCTTATTTCCCATATGGATGTAAGAATATTGCAGCTGCAATTGTTGTACATAAAATAATTTAAAGCGCCTCTTTCCACGATTTTTTTATTTAAAATGGTCAAATAACATAATTTAAAAGATTTCATAAAATACTTGTTTGCGGCCTCATTTGGGGTCGGAATGCTAGTTCGGTTTATGACGGGTATATGGTTAAGAACTGCTCGTTGTACTCCAATGTTCGATTATTTTAAAAGCTTACTTCATTCAGAATTGTAAGATTCCTTTTACTAACCCTTTACGCGTCGCGTCCAATATATTTAGAAAAAGGACCAAAAGAAGGCTACAAATAGACTTTTATTGTCAACAAATATGGATGGATGGACAATTCTAGATGACATATAAGGTACATGTCTTCAACTGATAATTTTTTACCCAAAGTAGGGTCACGGTAAAAATTTTACCCAATGATGTCAAAAATTAAAATTTAAACTCAAACAAGAGAAAGGTGATGGTTTTGGAAAATAATAAAAACTGGAAGAAAAAATGGGTTTTTAAGTATATGTGCAAACAGGGTGATATAAATAGACTACAGAAGCTCCAAAATCGTGCAACGAGAGTAATCCTAAAGTGTAATAGATATACAAGCATAAAAAGTATGCTGCAAAGATTAGACTGATTAGATGTAAAATCCTTCATTAGGTTTACTTGTTTGGATTTTGTACATAAAATTAGGTATTATGCCCATGTACATCAATAATATGATCCAATACAAGAATTCAGGGTGATTTATATGTACAAAAAAAAAACACTAAATCACAAAATGTTTTGTTTTAAAATGGTTTTAAAGATTATAATTCATTAGCTAGTAAATTTTAAATACTTATTCTTAGGCAATTTAAACTTAAAGTTAAAAATATGCTACAAATTAGCAATAATTTGGCTGAAAGTAGACTCTGTCTACACCCGAAAGCGAGAACTCTTGTTCAAAAACGGGTCCATACATGCGCAATAATTAATATATTTAGGAATTTCTGTTATTTATTTATATTGTAAAAGTGAATGTATATGGCTTATAGTTAAATAAAGTTATTATTATTATTATTATTAAAAATTCGGGTTGCGAATAAAAATAGTTTGCACACCACTTATATAGAGCTTCCGAAAATTTTTGTCACTGTGTCTATTAACTAGCCTCTCTTCAAATCACTGAATCAAGGATTCCCAAGCTGGGGTATAATTTTTTTCTTCCCTAATACCCTAACTAACTTTCATGGATATATTGTTCCTGGATACCTGATGATTTCAGAAGAATGGATAAAAAATTCATATTTATAGAATTGAAGAAATCCCGCAAATCATTGATTTGCGGGCAAATTGATCTGTTGAAATTTATAAAAAAGACTTTGGGGGAGCGTTGGTATGTAACACTGGATACTGGATATATTTTACCCTTGGTAGAAATTAGAAAAGCACTCCTTGCCTTTATTCCATTTTAAACAAGATACTTGTATGGGTCTCAAAAGTTCATTGACCATTGACAATATGAATAGAAATCACCTATACGGACCTAAAAAAAAAAAAAAAAGAAGAGGACAAAATATTGAATTTTATGTTGGCATCAATTGTTTACACTTTTTTTTCGGAAAAGCTTAGAAACTCATTTTCATAGTAAAAATCTTCTTCTAATTTAGATATATGTGGTTTTAAAGAGGGTGCAAAAACAAATCATTTGCTAGGTGGTGAACCTCTAATCTAAATATATTTTAATCTACTCTTCATTTTATGGGTTAGAACTAGTGATTACTGTTAAGCCTCTGATTAAAATCTAAATAAATCATCTAGAAATCGTAGTTGATTAAATGCCAATGTCATTCCTTCAGCAGCAAAATATTAGATGTAATCAAACTAATTAAAATCTGAAAAACAATATACGCTTTGAATTACTTATTTCTACTCCAGTCTTTAAAATGTCACATTTTGTACTGACATATAGTGTGCGTATACTTACTAGATATGGCTTGGTATCGATTGGAGTGTTTTCTACACTTTAAAAACGCTCGAAGTTTCATCAAACGCTGCTTGAATTATTTTTTTGACATATCTAGCCCTAAATCAAGTTAGTGGTTTGACGTTTGTCAGTTTCGCATTAAGTTTGTTGTTATATTGAATCGTTTAAAAATAAAGCCGCAACCTTATTAATTCAAGCGATGCTACATTTTACTGAATTACATATCAATCTTGCAGTTGGAGAGCTGGATTATTTATTTTATTCGGAGTTATGTTGTTCTATAATTATGCAGGTAACTTAATATTCTGGATTATGACATGATGGAGCTGCCAAAAACTCACGCGGTGTCTTTAGCAACCACCTTATCGCTACAATATTAACCCTTTTTATGGTACTTTTTAAATACCAGCATATTTTGGGACGGGACGTGGCTTAGAAGCTACTATCGTTGACTGTAGAGCTCAGATCACGAACCGGAGTTTGAATCCTACCGCCCGTGATAATTTTCTAGGTAAGTTAATTATTGCAGGTCCATAGTGAATGAATATGAGTTTAGAAATGTATTCTTCGACGTCGTAATGGCCTTATAACGGAAAGGGTAATGCCAATAAATATAAAATTAAAATAAAACAAAAATAAAGAAGTTACTTTAATATTAGGCTATTTCGGTTATTTTGGCTTAAGGATGTATAGGAGTGGGTATTTTAAAAAACCAAAAATTTTCAAAACCCGGTTTTCGGTTTTTAAGAGAGTGGGAAACCGGTTATCCAGTTTTTAACCGGTTTTTCTCATTTACTATAAATATTCTACAAAACTCACTGTATATTTTATAAATGAAGGAAAATGCACAAATCTTGTTACTTTTATGAAAGTAAACAAAAAGGGACCAATATATTACAAATATATTACATTTCGAGGTTTAAGCCGTAAGGAACGTAATTATAACAAAAAAGTTTTTATTGCCTTTACAATTAGGACAATAAATAGATAAAAAGAGTACAGGGCTGAGAGAGTTTATACATTCTTCTGAGAATTTGGGATTTAAGAAAGAAATCTATTCAAAATCACTTGAAAGAATTTAAATAATTTTTAACTCAGTAATAAAAATAAAAATTAAAACCGGAAACCGCGTTTTTAAAAAAAAATAGGTTCTCGGTTAGCAAAAATTTAAAGCAAATCCCGGTTAACCGGTTTCGAATTTACCCGGTTTGAAATCCCTATATAGGAGGTATATCAAAATAATAAGAAACGAATAAAAATATGGCTTAATATTCCTTACTCAATTCTAAAGTCGCTGTAAAAATTTAAAATCGATCAACTAAGCCGTTTAAAAGTTATGGCATTTTAAAATGATGGAAATTTACTAGCATAATGAATTAAACACATTACAAATATACAATCAAATAGTACGAATCATTTCAAATTTTTAGATTGTGTAATTTCGATTTTTTGGAACTGATTTTGCATGGTTTTATTAATATTCACTAAACGGTTCTTAAGAAAAAAATTAAAAGTTATTCGAAAACCTTATTTTTACCCGAAATATCAGTGGATGTGTAATATGGTTTAGCAACACTGTAACCAGCTAAGAGCTAAAAAGAACGTCACTTTAATGTCAATAAATTTTATTTGTCAATGTTTCTCTCTAAACTATGCAGTGGCGGATTAACTACTTGAGAGGCCACAGGCGCAACTTAATTTTGAGGCCTCTTTTACCATTTTTTGCATAAAAATGCATAAAATGTAAACTACAGAAATTATAATTTTTTAATA
>JARJDX010078659.1:0-16948 GCA_030264735.1 Gymnusa sp. GC000175
GGACGTAAATCCATTGAAAGACCAAATAAGAGATGGAATACCAAATTAGCACTATGATTACATATAAAGGAAAGTTCTAGGGAGTCTATTGCCTAGGAAAAGAGAAGAAGAAAAAAAAAGAAAATTTGAAAATTTCTAATACATTGTAATAGTTGCGCATATTTGTCCTTTCTCCATCATGCGGTATTAACTTTAAAGATAGGCAAACTCTTGCAAGACAGTTAAGCATTGCCTTGTTAAACAAATCTTAAACTCCTTGTTTTCTATTATCCACGTTATTGTCACATTATCCACAGCCTGTTTTGCTCTTTCAATCCTCACTTGATTCTGAATGTGCCTGCGCTTACTATAAATTAATTTCTTGGTAAAGTTACTTCGTTTTTCGGACATTAACTATGTTCTACCCGCTAATATTAATATTAACTAGTTAAAGTATAGAAAAATCTTATTTTTGGACTTTTACCGAATGAATTGGATAGTGTTAAGATTAAGTGGGTAGTTATAACATTAACGAAATTTGGACATTAGCTGTAACATATACACAATAAGACGAATCGTAAAATTTTTAATATAATAGTAAGAAATATAATTACAGAGGGCGGACATTTGAGTGACAAACGAAAAGGTCAGAGACAAAGTAAGTGAAGTGGAAATGGAAAACTGAAGAAGATGCCGTAAAGTGAGAAAAATGAATAAAATAAGAAATGAGGAGATTCGGAACGTGGAATCAAGTATAATTAAATACATAGAGAAAAAAATGAAAAATACCAATATGGTACGAACACACAAGAAAGGCAAGCGCTAGAAAATGGATAGAAAGAGTGATAGAAATTGTGAAACTCCCAGTTACTTTGTATGCAATTACATAATTAAACGCTTTGTATATGTTATTTAATTCCCCGAATTTTTTGTTAAGGGTAATTGTATTGTCCCTATTGTATCTTATTCGAATTGTCCCGGATTTTATTTGTCCAGTTTTGGGGTTGCTGTAGGCTTTTAAATTAAATTAAGGACGACATTTTATTTAATTTATAATTTGGAGAAAGGGAATTTAATGCAAGCAGATTTGGCTTTTTAGATTAAATTTTCTTTTGATCGCATAATTTTCAGTGAGTTGAAATGTACAATTTCCTCTGCGGGCTTGAAAATTTTCCATCCCATATTTATTTATGTTATTTTATTAGCAGCGTGTTAATAATGAACAAAAGCAATCAGGAAAGACCTTAAAATAGAATATGCGTTATATAATCATTATAAATTACCATAATAGTGTTAGGTGATAGATATAAAACTAAAAAACCACACTTTTCCCACGAAAGATTGCAATTTGATTTATCTCAAGCAGCTTCTAGAAAGTGAAAGAATTTTAATTTTATGCAGGTTGTAAAATTCTAATAAAATAAATGTTTAAATTAAAACACTCCCATAAAAAAAAAGGAAAAACGTTTTATAAAAAAAGTTTATATTAATTGGTTGTTTTGTCGAAATTAGCAGATAATTAATTGTAGTAACAAATTATTCTAATTTATATTAAATGAAAAAATAGAATAAATTTAGAAAAACCACGGAAAACCCATATTATTTTTCCATTGAACATGAAGCATAATTAATAACAATTTAAAAAATTCACTAGCTCACCGCTATGATTGATAGTAATATATCATTGGTGTATAATTAAAGTGCAATATAATAAGCAATTGACCTTGGCTTGTTGCCGCGCACAGTCCAGCGTCGAGCAGTCTGCTATGATATGCAATGACGTCAAGCAATTTTTCCTACTCATACACTAACAGCTGTTGCACGTAAATACAATGTGCACAACTCACCTGATCCTAACTCGCTTTGATCTTGCAGCCAATTTAATTATACACTCGATAAGAATAAAATATGTAAAAAAAAAACTTTTCCCGGTAACACATATTCGTAATTAAGTGTGCCTAAAATATTAATCATCATACCTAAATACTATTTACACCAAAATTACTCTAACATAGTACAGTACGTATAGAATAAACATTGTTATGTAAATTAAATACATTAATTACAAATTACAATAAAACTTTTATTATTTTATTACTTAATTTGAAACAACATGTATTATAACATAGAATTTGGACTTTCGCGACTGAGGTCGATGTAAGTTTTCTTACTTTCGGGTTTAAGTCGCGTATTTTTATTGTTGTCAACAACCAATGAAAATACTCGACTTAAACCCGAAAGTAAGAAAACTTACATGTATATAACATTATTCGAAAAACTAGTATAGAAAATTAAACTACACGGCAAGCAGAGATAGGAAGTGACCATTATCTACTAAATATGATATGGATATAAAGTGGAATAAGGAAAAAACACAGGAAGAAAAAATAAATAAAAGATAAAATAAGAACATACGAACTAAAAGAAACACGAACACAAGAGAATTGCGAAGAAGAAATTTATAAAAGTGAAAAGAAAACAGACATGAAAGGAAAAAGGGAATCACTCAAAAACAATATATTAGAAGCGGCAAAAGAATCCTGCGGAACAATAGAAGTTGGGAACAAAAACATAAAGTAAACAAGACAAGAAAGAAATTTTGAGAAGATATCTCAACACCAATAAGTTGAAGGACTACAAAAATACAAATAAAAGAGAAAGGAAGCAAAAAGAGAAATAACCAAAAACCATTTTATGGAAAAATAAAACAGCTCAAAAAAAAAAAGAACACAACATGATAAATTTAAAAGATGAACAAGAAAAGATAATATCAGACGAAGAAATCATGCAAATGTAGAAACAACACTTTGAAGAACGGACAGATAAAACAACAGAAGAGAAAAAGGCATCAGGAAACGCAAGATGAAACAAGTATAAAAAGGATGAAGGAGATAAGAAGCTACCTGCAATAACTGCTCCGGTGTAGGGTATGGCTGCTCTACACGAGAAAGCAGGACCTTTTTAATGTCGTGAAATAGAGCTGCCCCAACCGCCTTTTTACCGCAACACCACCGGGTGTCCCTCATCTACACTTTTATGTTTAAATAGCGAAGCGCGTGAATTATTCAGTCTTAAGCTCTTGACTCACTCCAGCCTCCTACCTACCCTTCCTTTCTAGTCTGTCTGTCCTCGGATTCTTATCTAGAGTTCGTCCGATCCGCTCATCTGGTTGTCATAGCGTCTGTCCTCGGCCCCCAGCTAGTATTCTACCGCACCGTTACCATTACCTTCCCGTCAGTCTCCGCGTTTGTTCTTGGCTTGTCAGCTGACACTCTACCCGTCCGTCAATCCGAACCGGCTAGGAAAAAGAATTTTGATAGTTTATTAATTTATAATATATAATTTTACATTAACATTAACATTAACCGTATATTTTTTGTTTAACAAATACTAATTTATTTTTGAACTTAATATTAATTTTGGTGAATAAATGAACTTTTATTGTGCGTTGGAATTAAATTTGTCACAGAAGAGATATAGGAAGCAATAAAAAAGCCAAAAAACAGAAGGCATGGGAAGATAATGTAATAACAGCAGAGACAAAGATATACATGGGAGAAGAAGGAATAACACAAATAAAAGAAATGTTTAAAACTAATAAATATACAAAAGAGGCGATAAAAAAGGCGTGGTAACTGCATAGAAATTTCGATAACAAACGTACCGAGCAAGATAATAATTGAAAAAGGAATGAGGAACCAGCTTAAAGAAACAACCCAGGATCTGATCCTCAAATAAGGACAGATTTGTAAAAAACTCATATCAAAAAATAGAGACATAGATACATACACATCTGCCTCGTAGATTTAGAAAACGCTTTTGACAGAGTATAAGAGTAGATATATATATAGAGCGAACTACAAAAAAGGAAAATCTAAAAGGCAACAATCAAATTAATAAACAACATGTATAAGGAGAACACAAACAAAGTGAGAACAACAAGGATGTGTACTGAGCCCGCTATTATTCACAATAACACTAGACAAACCAATTAAGGAGGCAAAAAAGATGATGAAAACTCTAAGGAGAGGATATTGGAAAATGAAAATAACACAACTAGTAGTTTCTATACGCAGATGCCATGGTTATTGTAGCAGAAAGAGAAGAAGACCTACAACATAATATGGAAATACTAGTCATAGAACTGGAGAAACTAAATATGAAAATAAACCAACACAAAACAAAAAGCATAATAATATTTAAATAAAAAAAACACATGCTACAGGAAAAGAGATAGAACAAGTGGAACAATTCAGATATCTAGAAACAATACTACAGAACAATGAAAAATAAAGGAAATTGAGGATAAAATAAGCAAAACACAATAGCGAAACTTGGATAATGACATAAAAACAAAAAAAAATAAACACTATGTAAATGAGGTTCCTTAGAAAAATTGAAAACAACACAAGGACAAGATAAGAAACGAGACATTCGGACAGGACATTCATATAGGACTAATAAACGTCAACAGAAGGAGAGATAAGGTGGTTTGGTCATATATATATAGAATGAACAAAAATAAAAGTACAAGAAAAATATACAAGACAAGACCAACATGGAAAAAAGGAAAGACTAAGGAAAGAATAAAACATTACTATAAAATAAGAGGCTGAAAGAAAAGGGACTAAATGGAAAGAAGTAAAACAGCTAACTCACAATAGAAAACAATGGAGAGACTATCGTTTCAGTTAATGATAAAATAAAATGTACGCCTACACTTTAATGGTAAGAAGGATAAAGAATAAATAATAAAGAGAATAAAGAATAAATAAAAAAAATACACAACACATACATATTTCTACATCTTCTAGGCTTTCTTGATGATTTTTATTGAGTACTCGTTAAAGATCATGGGGGACAAGATACAGTGGACTTGTCGTTTTATCTTAAGTTATTTTGTTTCTTCTCTCTCAAGTTTCAGTATGGTTTTTTAATTCTAGTATAAGTTTTTGATGATACGTACGTCTCCCCCTACCAAGTCGTATTTTGTCGAACGCAAAATCCGAACCGTACGTTTTTGTTCTCTGATTCACATTTTTTGTATTTTTATTTTTGTTAGTTTTTAGAAACACCTTTGGTGGATGAACGACATTATCCTAGAGCTAATTGAAAAAAGACGAAAAGCAAAAGAAAATCCTCAAAAATACAAGAAATCAGCAAGGCTAGTACAGACTAAGATCCGCGAAGTAAAGGAAGCTTTGGAGGGAAATAAACGTCAGGAAATTAAAGAGCTGCAACAAAAATATGATCATATACAACGTAATCACATATTACTTAACGAGCACAGGGAACTAATAACGGATAATACACACAAACTCAAACAAGGGCAGTTCTATATTGAAAAATTATTTGAAGATAATATACCACAAAATTACGGATTCTTAGAAAGAAACGACGAATCAACCATACTTAAAGAGGAAATGGGGAAGGCTATCCAGCAAATAAAAGCAGATAAAGTGTCTGAACCCGACGAAGTTTACTCAGGGATCCTAAAACTAGTAGACGGAGATAATATAGTTAAATTGACAAATAATTTTAATCGAATATATACCTCAGGCGTTATAATGAATGGCTGAATTTAACGTTTACAGCACTTCCAAAAGCAACCAACGCTAAATTGTGCGAAGAGTCATAGACTAGTAGCCACAGAAACCATATGCTGAAAGTTTTCCCAAACATTATTTACAGTAGGATCTACCAAAAATACGAAGAACAAATCAGTGCTACACACTTCGGATTTTGGAATGACCTAGGTACTCACAACGCTCTTTTTGGAATAAAGGTGCTAATTCAGAGGTGTATGGATGAACACTAAGATGTTTATCATCGTTTTATTAATTTTGAAAAAGTCGTTTGGTAGAGTCCAGCACCAAAAACTTCTAAATATACTGCACAATATTGGCTTAAATCTTAGAGATAAAGGAATCATAGCCAATCTTTACTGGGAACAAAAAGCTGCCATAAGAATTGATCAACAAACATCTGAGAAGATTAGTTCTCGACGAGGTGTTAGACAGGGCAGTGTATTATCTTCTCTTCTATTTAACTGTGATAATTGTAAAGGAATCGCTTAAGAATAATTTCAATAACATCCGATACGCTAACAACACGGTTTTTTTAGCCAAAAATATACAAAATTTGCATGTAATGCTACAAAATATTAACAATTCAAACAAAAATAAAGGTCTACGACTAAATACAAAAAAGACCAAATGGACAAGAATATCTAAACAGCAACCTGAGAATGTTGCTATTGAACGCGTCTAACATTACAAATACCTGGGATGCTGGTTAAACAAGCGGTGGAACAGTGTCCAGGAAAATAAAACCCGCGTGAAAATGGTTTTCGTTCACAAAAATGAAGAAACTACTGACCATAGAATTAAGGCTAAGAATAGTACGATGGTATGTGTACCCTACACTTCTTTACGAAATGGCATGTCTCCATTTTGTTTCTGAAAACAATGTGCAAAAATATTAAATCATTTAAAATGTGGACATACAGGCGTATACTCAAAATTTAATGGGCGAAGGTACCTAACACAACTATTCTTGAACGAATAAACAAAATACCCGAGTTGCTACCACTTCTAAAATCTCGAAAGCTTGAATACTTCGGCCATATAATAAGCGGTGACAAATATAACATCTTGAAAATATTTACTCAAGGAAAAGCAGCCAAGGACGCAGAAGAACATCGGGAAAAGTACTTTATTATTATTCAAGGCTGCAAAATCCAAGGTGAAAATAGCAATGCTAGTAGAGGCATCAAAAAAGATTGTCAAGATTGGTATGGGTTCCTTTTCGTATATGCTACTATCCCCTTTTAGTTTTGCTGTGGATGTTAAAATTGGCGTATTTTTTTCTACAATTTCATCCCATCCTTCAGATAGCCAATTTTTTTTTATCTTTTTATTCTTTTAGATGTTTGTTTAGTCCGCGGCAAATTTTTTATTTCTTTCCTCATATCTGAGAGACATTTCCCTATCCGCCACCTGCGGCTGGAAATGTCAGGGATTCAGACTCTCTTCTAGGAAATATTTTTATGAGGTTCAATTAAGAAAATTTTTAAAAGTACAGTAATTGCTATATGTGAATGTGAATGTAAAAGAAAGTATGCAGAAACTCTCTCATTTACAAATATATAACACAACCCTAAAATAAATATGTTTTCTTCCAAGCGATTGTATTTAATGGAAACACTACAAAGCAATTTATCAATTGCAGCAATAATTATGAACAATTTGTTCTGACATTCCCATGACACTGAAAAAATGCCTCTAGATTTAACTGAACCATGTAAGGTGAAATTAACCTTCAGGCCACATTGAACAGTTCTGGACTAGAGGCATGTAACGACATTTATACATGTAAGTAAAATATTACACTTCAGCCGACTAGCAATTTTAAACATTCAAAACAAACAAATTAATTAAAACAATTTAATTACATATTAATGCAGAAGATTTAAATAATTTGTTTTGGCTGTAATTAGTTTAATTTCTTTCAAATTAAATATATTCATTAAAATGCAATTTTTATTAAATTTATAATTACATTTCAGAAATTAAATATCTCCCAGATACAATCTCGCATGATTGATTTAAGCTGTAATTTGTAAGACACGTAAATGTGCAATATGTTAACAAGCATAAATAAATTGTTGCCGATATTTTGATAAATAATTCCTGCTACGATGATATTATAAAACAATATTTCCTTTTACCTTCAAACCATTAATATAAAATAATAAATGTTATTTTATATGCGTTATTCATAGAGGTAAAAGTACTTTAGGTGAATGTTATTTAAAATTTAAATTTTTCACTAAACACATATTACAAGTGATGTACAAGTTTGGCTCAATAAAATAATAATTTAATGCTTTTAATGTCTATTATTGTGTAATATCAGTAATGAATTTAAATTGACTATGCCTACATTATTTTCATGAATGACGGCAAAATCCGTAAAACAAAATCCCAAAAATCAAAATTCCAAAAGGTTTAAATTCCTATAGTTCAAAATTCCGACAAATCAAATGTCTGACAAGACAAAATCCCGACAATCCAAATGTTGGCAAATAAAGTATAAATATAATACATTCTAAATAAAAAATCGTCAAAAAAACATCCTTTTGTCACAAATAAGATTCTTTATTCTACTCCGACATTACGCTGTTATTTTTGAAATTATTCTAGTTAATATAAGGCAAAATGGTCCCGTACAACTAAATTTTTCTATTCTATCCTTTTACATTTTTTTAAGTGCGTGAAACTCCAACTTTCTTTTAATTGTCGGTATCTGGATTACCAAGATTTTATCCTGTCGGGATTTTAACCTTTCGGGATTTTTATCATTGGGATTTTGACCCGAATTCTAATTTCATATTTATATGGTTATGTAAACACAGCCTGCGGCATGAACTGGGTGGATGGAGTAGCTGGAGTAGCTGAGGGAGAACCGGTACCAAGCTCGGAAAATGTGAAGAGTTGTAGCGACAGGACAGCTCCTTACTCTATACTTGCTAAAAATCCCAAGCAAAAGCCTTTGAACTGGAAGGAAAATAAACGACGGCAAAAAAACAGAACTTAAATATTGGAAGCTGGAATATACAAGGCTTAAACACAAAACACAATGAAGTTTTTAAACAAATCTCGAAAGGACACTACTATAGTGGAGACGGCAAAGATATGAAAGCAAGAGCAGAAGTGTCCATTGCGGTCAACAAAAAACTTCGTCGATATATTTAAAGTTATGAACCTAAAATTAAAATGAACGTTAAGAATTTTTTTTGAAAACTTGACACTTATTTTCACTAACGTAGGACACAAGAAAGAAGGATCATTATAGGATATCTAAATGAACATGTTAGTATGAAAGTTGCGGATAGTATAGTAGTAAAGTAAACATCAACATCTATGATGTGGGACTGTCTTAGCACGGCAGGGTTCAAGAATAAAAGTCACAATTTAATCCCAACGCACAATTAAAGTTTATTAATATACCAAAATTTAAATATAAAGTTCAAAAATAAACTAGTATTTGTTAAACAATTAAATATACGATAAATGTCCAAAGTACATAAACAATGTAGAAATTTATAAATAAATAAAATATCAAAAGTCTCATTTCCAGCCAGTATGGATTGACGGACAGTTTGATAGACGGATGGACTGAAAGTGTCACCTGACAAGCCAAGGACTTACACTGCGACTGTCAGGCTGACGGAACGGTAACGGTTACGGTGCGATAGTCAAACATCAGCTAAAAATTATGAAAAACATATATAAGTACACATGGACGCAACCCAAGAAAAATTAAAATACAATAATCGACTTTATTACACTTAGTTAAATGTGGTTTTAGGATATCAAGATAAGATACGGTACAAAATGTAGGTCGAGCAATTAAATGGTTAGAGAAAAAGTAGACCTAAACTTTAGACATGCTCCCAAGCAAGTGACTTATGAAGAACAAATTCTTCGCTATCCTAAATACCATCTAGATGCCTTAAAGTAGAATTGACTTCGGTTATATTGAAGCTTAGACTAGCAAGAAAACTCTTCTTCTGGCACTAAAGCAGAGAATTATAACTATCTCATGTAACCAGTATATAAAGCCGCAAGGAAGCACTAGGATAAGAACACAAAATAACCACGCAAAGGGAACTAAGCGACATGATAAGCGTTAATAGAAACAAAAAAAAGGCACTTAAAGCGGTACACTTTAAAAGACCTACAGGATAGAAAAATCCACATGAGATATAGATTTAGGGTCGAAAATACTGTAAAAAGATATGAAATGACTACTGGGAAAATGCTGTAAGCGAATTGACAAATTCTAGGGACATTCTAAATCAAAGCAGGCATGGAATATCTTAAGAATTCTAAATAAAAATACCATGGAAGTACTCATAATCAACTCTATTGGCATAAATAGATGGAAGCGGCATCACCAAAACTTGTTTACATAAAATGCACCAGGGATTGAAGAGTTTTACTACACACTGAAAAAATACTTAAAACGAGAACAATCAATTATAGATAGCGAAATCTTACAGGCTCTTAAATTTATGATAAATAATAATAATAAACAGGGATTAATAAACTAAGAGTGCTAAAAAGGAGATCTAAAGATGTAAGAAAAGGAAATAAATAAATATTAACAAAAGCTTAAAGGTAGAAGCGTTGAAAATGGCAGAAAAAACATTTGCAAACTCAAAAACTAGGAAGGTCAAGAAAAATTCTGATAAGAGCTTTACAAGAACGACGGACAAAACCAAAATCCGTCCAAAAACCAAGCCCCCAAAGACTTTCCAGAAATATTAGTAGACGAAATACAGAGAAATCACAAATAAGTGATAACCACGTGACTTCCCAGTTAGGCCACCCAAATAACACCAGTTGGTAAAACTGACAACCCTACTGTTAACCCGATCATTGGCACGATAGTTAAGCATTAAGGGTTTATTAAAATCAAATCTGATAAATATTACACACCATAAATACGTAGATAAAACGTTATTAAACTTACCGTGAGTAACAACCAACGCCAATTATTAAACTATGCAAACATTAATTGCACAGGTTTACCACCATTAACTATTAAATTAGTTTGGTTTGCCTACCTACGCGCTCACGTGGTTATTAACCATTGTTGATGAGTCTGCATTACTTTCTATGGACAAAATGAAAAACAACAACAGCTGACAATGAGACTGAAACCATTAAAGAAGGGGGAGCACCATTGATGGAGATGATAGGCACACTTATCAACACGTGTCTCTGTAGAGGAACAACACCTTCACAATGGGATTATGCAGTTATTATCATAATTCACAAAATTGATTGCATTGTAAACCTAGACAACTAGAAACCTATAAACCTTATGCCGCAGGCGTAAAAACTGTTCATGAAGGTAAATACTAAGCCTCCGACACATAAACTTGACTTCTATCAACCACGTGAGCAGATAGGATTTAGAATGGGATTTGGAACAAATGACTATCTACAAACTTATAGAAAAGAGTTATCATTACTTTTGATCTTTGTCGACTTCGAAATGGCTTTTGGCCTTGTGAACCAACAACAGATGGTATGTGCACCAACATACGAACATGCGTAAGACTTTATGATGACATAAACAAAATTTAAAATATAGCGAAAAATTCAGCCACGGAGACACAATATCTTCAAAACTATGTACAGCTGGCATTCAAAAGAATAAACTGGGACGAAATGGGCATTAATATTAATGAAGAATATCAAAGTCATCTGAAGACAGCCAAAATAAACTTTTTAAAGGCGCAATTTATAATCTTGTCCGAAATCAAAATATCTCAGTAAAAAATAAGCATATTGAACAAGTTACAACATAAAAATATCTTGGTCATTATCTTAAAATAAATTAGCAAGGGCTGCGTTTGGGAACTTGAGAGATGCGTTTAGATTAAAAATACCAATATGCCCCAAACGTAAATACTTCAATCAATGTGTCTTACCAGTGCTAACCTATGAAACTGAGATCTTGACACTGACTAACAAAAACCACTGGAAAAATAAGGGTGCCTAGATGGAAACGGATTCTTAAATAAAGATCTAGGAATATGCTAATAGGGGTCCAGAGAAACTGGATGAAAGCAGCGAAGAAGTGTAAAATTGGTGACATTACTTGGAAAAAAAATATTGCTTAAATGGCCACCTCTCGAGTTGATGCATAATTGCGCTCGTTTTACGGCATTTTGAATTGTTGCTCGCAAAACATCTGGCTTCAAATTGGCGATTTTTCTTTAATGTTAGCTTTCAAGACTTGCAAGGTTCATGGTTTTTTGAGGTAAACGCGAGATTTTAAAAAGCCCTAAATGAAGAAGTCTGGTGCTGTTAGATCTGGCCACTTAGGTGGTTATGTTACCAAACAAAATTTGCGTTTCTGGGGCACAGAGAACCCACATGTAATGCAAGAAGATCCATTGCATTCCCTCAAAGTGACTATTTGGTACGGCATTTGCAGTGAAAAAGTGATTGGTTCTTATTTTTTTGAAGACGCCGATGGCGCCACTGTAAGCGTAAACAGCGAGCGTTACAGGCATATGCTAAACGAGTTTTTTTTGCCGCAAGTTGCTGCATTGGGCCTCGATCATTGTTGGTTTCAACAGGACAGAGCAACCGCTTACACAGCTTGGTTAACTATGGTGATTTTGAGACACCAATTTCCAGGTGAAGTGATCTGGTGGAGATTTGAACTGGCCGTCCAGATCGCCAGATCTAACGGCACCAGACTTCTTCCTTTTGGGCTTTTTAAAATCTCGCGTTTACCGCAACAAACGAACCTTGCAAGTCTTGAAAGCTAACATTGAAGAAGAAATTGCCAATTTGGAGCCAGATGTTTTGCGAACGACAATTCAAAATGCTGTAAAACGAGCGCAATTATGCATCAACTTGGGAGGTGGCCATTTGAGCGATATAATTTTTTCCAAGTAATGTCACCAATTTTACACTTTCAAATATACTTTTGATGAAAACAGAGCTCTTTTTTTTTCATTTATAACAAAATGGAAGCTAATTCAAACTATGACATTACTTTTGTGCCACCTAGTATAAGCTCTATACATAAAAAGGCAGCAAACTAAACTACAAAAACTACAGAGGAATTAGTGTCATTTCGTCAATAGCTGGGCTATAGGGACGAATCCTGGCGGAAATAAAATTGAAGAACAATTTTAAGAAACTGAAAAACAAAGTGGCATTGAAGCGGGCCGATCATGTTCTGACAATGTATTTTGTATAAAACAAATAGTGGAAAATGACATTGCCCATAACAGAGAACTGTATTTAATATTCGTGGATTTAAAAAAGACATGTGACAGTGTACTAGTTTGTACACTCTGCAAGGCAATGAAACATAAATGTGTAAGTACTACATACATAAATGCTGTGAAGCAGGTATACAAAGACATAAAAAGCAAAAAAAAATTGGACAATATCTTTCAGAAGAATTTGTAGTAAAGTAAATAATAGTGAATAAATGTTTACGGCAACGCATGTCAACCACTTTGTTTAAAATATATATAAAAAAAGCCCTAAATAGGTGGAAAAAGAAATGCAACAAAATGGGAGTCGAAATCGCAGAGAGAAAACTATATATAGTATACTACTTGCGGATGTTGTGGATAGCACAGGATGAAGATAACGCAGACACTATGTTCAGTACCCAAAGAACTATTTGTTTGGGCTCCATTAATAAAATTTTTAAACAAAGTGTAAGACATAAAGCACTCTTGGCGTAAGCCTTTATTTACTACTGATAAGGCGCTACTGGGATTCATAGCTCATAGCTCTTGAAATTTCTAGTTCCCATTTTATTTTCGATCTGCCTCTTCTATTATTTTTCCACCAGTCTCCATTCTATGGCTAGTTTAGGCTTGTTGGATGCATGCGCTGAACATGTCCATACCATATTAATTGTATTAATTGTCGACTTTGGATTACCTCGGTTATGTTTTCTTGGAGATCAATGTTTTTCCTTAATACGTCATTCATGATTTTATCCAGTCTGGATACCCGTAGTGATCTTTGTATAGCATCCATTTTCTCTGCCATAAGTTTATTTTCCCATATCTTAGTTGTTTCCATGTTTCGCGTTCGTGTAGTAGGTTGCTTTTAATCATTGTTTGTATATATGTAGCTTTCTCGTTGAGTTGATATCTTTACTCCACATCAGTCCATTTAGCGCGTTTATTAGCTTTTTTGCTTGTGTTATTCGTTTCCTTATTTCTCTGGTGTCCGTGAAACTATGCGCCCAAATAATTGTACTCTTTAACGGAGGCAATTTGTCCGTGGCTCTTCAAGTCCAGTACATCTGCTTTTACATCATATACTTGGTTTTCCCTATGTTCATGGTCATTCCTCATCTTTTATATTATTCTATGAGTTTACAGCTTATGTATTCCAGGCCTCCCTTATTATGCGCTATAACTACGTGGTCGTCCGCAAATTGCAACGTGTATAGCGTCGTTTCGTCGGATAGGGGGATTCCCATGTTTCTACATTTCCTCTTCCATTGTTTCATTGCTTGTTTTATGTATATGTTGAACAGCGTGGGAGATAGGCAACATCCTTGCCGGAGTCCCTTGCTGATATGAAAACTTTCCGACAGTTTTCTGCCCATCTTAATCCTGCAAGTTGAGTTTTCGTAAAGGTATTTTATTGCTTTAACAAGGGTGTTATTATTTATTTTTTGCATATTTAAAAGGGCGGTACTGAATTTTTTGACTGTATCATTCATCGCCAAAATAACAAAATCTAAATAAACGCCTACACATGTCTTTACAATATTTTATTAAAGCAATCAACAAAATCAGAAGCAATTCATTGAATTAGGCAATTTTGTATTGAAAACGATGAAAAATTTAATCGCTTGCTAAAGAAGTTCGTTGGCTGTCAAAAGGTGCCTGTTTGGATAGGTTTTATAAACTCTTGCTACTCAGTGCTAGAACTCACAGAAAACAAGAAGAAGCTATTATTTCTGCGTTTGTGGCAAAGGAAATGGATGGAAAGAATTTAGCCAGTTTCCAAATTAACCAACAGTAGAAAACATGATGATGACTTACTTACCACTACTCAGCACTTAGATGTTCTCCATTCTTACTTCAATCAACGTTTTGAAGATATTTTTAAAATGAGCATACCCAATTGGGTTTTGGATCCTATTTTAAATACACAAACTGAAGAATCTGCAAAATTACAAGAAGAATTGGTAAAAGTAATAACAAATGATGAATTGCAATTTAAATTGAAGGAGGGCTTGTAGCAGTTCTGGATGCAAGAGCACATTTCCACAGCTTATCCTAAATTATGGGCCATAATACAAAAGTTTTTAATTGCATTTCCTTTATCGTAAAAAAATCGATTTGAAGAAAAAACTGCTATTAGCTAATATATATTTGCACTAAACACAAATTACATGTGATGTACCAGTTTGATTTTAATGGCTCAAAGGGATAATAATATAATTAATGTATTATATTATCGTGTAATATCAGTAACGAATTTAAATTTAAATTCTTAAATTATTTTCATATGCAAACAGTTATTTTAATTTAGTGACAGTGGATGTTAGAATTGTGAAAATTTCCAGATAATTATAGTGCACCAGTGCACGTGCATTTAATTATTTCGTGCGAATTTGAACAAAATACTGACTCATGGAAATAAAAAATAACGAAACATATTATTATGCACATATCACCATACAATGCGAAATGTAAAATATAAAACCTGCGTTTTTAAATGTATTTGCATAAATACCTAGAATCGCATTCAACTGCTCATTATTAAGTCACCGAGCAACATTTTACTGTATCAGTAATGTCCATGCAGCATTAATAGGATTATCTGTTGCAACCATACACAATCGATGCATTTAATTGCGCCCACACAAATAAATAATTTTAAATTTGGAACGTTATATTATTTAGTTAATTAATTTTGATTTTATTACTAACCATGGTAATATGTAGAACGATAAATTATACGGCCCATTTTATATCATTCTTTTAAGGCGTAATTAAAATCAAAATAAAATATCATGAAGACATTAATGGTTTTAAATGATTATAACATATTAAGTGCAACCTAAAGTTGGTGTAGGATTTTATAATTTGTTCTCACGCTGTATTATTTACAAATCTGTGCCTTTGAAACACAGGTGCAAGCCTATGCCATTAATGTACAAGGAAAAACTAGTCGATGTTATTCATTTTATGTACATCATAAAAGGCTAATAATTATATCGTGGCAAATTGAAATTCCATACTGCAAATATACTTTTTTTTTCCTTTTCCACGTTCACGACCTTCTAAACATTTAGAGATCAATATCATACCTGAAAATGTTTCTTTCAAAGAAAATGTACTTATATTCTTGCAATGTGTGCTTGTATCGATTGCTATTACTTATTTATTAATATAATTTTACAACCACACATTTATAGCTGTAATAAAATTTTAATTTAATGTAAAAATTATTAAACAAAATATTGCACCAATGAACATTATTAATTCTACCTTAAATTACCTAAGCCAATAGTTTGTTCGAATTTTACTACCTACTGACTGGTCCTAGGGCATTTCGCTACTGGATACTTTGCTACTGAACAATTTGCTTCTATGGTATTTTACTACCACGACGTTTTTCTACCTGTAAATATTTACATCTAGTTTAAAGTTTATTTATACAATACAATTTTAATTGATCATATCACTTTGATATTAATTTATTATGATTCTCAATTTGTGGGTAAACATATCCGTTACTTTTAATAGAAACATAACTATATTTCGTTCAATATCAGCCAATTAGGTTGGCAGTATATCTCTACAACTTTATATTGTTGTGAAATGTATGTTGGCAATAACTCCGATAGTGACATCTGTCACTTTTAAATAAGATTTAACCTATTTAATTTATATGTCAAATGAAAATAATGGCAGTAAGTCTGTGGTACTTTATGGAAATAAATTCAATAAAATGTTGTTTAGCAACAAAGAAGGATGAGTTTTCAAAGTGTTAAATTAAAAAAAATGATAATAACGAAATTTGTTGCAAATTTAATTCTAAACACTTTTGTACTGTTTTTTTTTAGTTTTATAGTTTAAAAATATTTAAAAATATTTAAAAATATTTAGAAACACCCGAAAAAACCTAACCAATAAACTGCTACTTCCTGTTGATAAATTTTAGCCAGAAGTCACTGAGACCTCCTAACTTTTGTTTGAAGCTTAAATATGAATTTCCATGTCGATAAGTTTAGCCGTCTGGGCCGTAGAGAGGACACATACATACAGACAGACACACAGACACCTTTTCGCAAAAATTTCGACTTCGAAAATTTTGGCGATTACTAGAGTTGTTAAGCATAAAATTCTACATCAACAATAAAAATTATTTTGCATACATTAAAACAG
>JARJDX010078667.1:0-13867 GCA_030264735.1 Gymnusa sp. GC000175
TATGTTACTAAGCAGACGCTGTCAACTTAAGCAAAACTTTAATCGTAATTTACTACCCTAACACCAATGTTAAAAATTAAAGTAAAAATATTAATTTGTATATAACTAAACCTAACATTGGTTATCTACTATTATGGTAATATCCTCTTCTTGCTGATTTTAATATGGTATCTATCTGTTTATAAAACACCTCTGTTTCTTGTTCTACTTATGTTTTCCTGCTTCTTACGTGCTCGTTGCTTTTTCTAAGAGTGGCCCTTCCGAAGATCTGATAAGGGGACTATTAACTCCAAAATCTTTTATGTTTTAAACATAACTATGACCCATGATGATCTTTTACAAGAAATATTCAGAGATCTTTTGCACTCTTGCTAGCTCCTCCACCCGAATCTGTTGGTCAGCAAGAGGGATTTTTTTTTTGAATTTGGAAATCTTTTACTTTTAGTTACAAAGTTTATTGGTTAGTTTTTTTTTTGCAAATATGTTAAAAACCATCAAGTTTATAAAAAAAGAACATAAGAGCATAAAGGTATTTAAAATAAAATTTTAAACCAATTTTTTTCTTTTTACTTTTTAAAATTTTATTATTATTTTAATGAGTTAAATGTCAGCTGATAAAATTTTGTTATATATCATTCAAAAGTGACGGATATTACTCTCGGAGTTATTACCAACGTACATTTAAAAAAAAAATTGCAGAAACATACTGCCAACCTAATTAACCGATATTTATTAAACATAAGACAACCCAACTTCTTGTCAAATGTTGATGCCAACAGCCTCCATCTTTAAAAAGTTTGACAAGTCACAAAAAAAAATTGCCAAATTGCTCGCCAACTGCCGCCAGTTATGTCACGTGGAATACTTGAAATGCTTTGTACTTATGTTTTTGTCAAAAGTAGCGAATATGTCAAAAATTTGTAAATGAAAGTCTAAGATTACGATTTTTAAGATATATTTTAGTTTTATTTTTTATTTATGTTTACTTTTTTAGAAATATTTGAATTACTGATAATCTGACAAAGCCTTGTTTGTTTATTGCATTTCGCATCTGTACGCCACATTGCATGTTATTGCCTTCCTGCTTTTATGATGGGTCGCGAAAATATTTTAGGACTTAATGGGGGCCGCGACTACTAAAAGGTTAAGAACCACTGCTCTAGGGCAACGCGGTGGACAGTTTGGGGTTATAAACATGGTTCAAAAATTCGTTCCTCCTTTTTTCAGCTAATTCTACAAGTTTCACAACCCTAAAAAGCGACACTCCACAGTAAAGTTTCTACAAATAAGAATAAGTTGGTCTTACGTCTAGGCTAGTGGTTCTTAACTTTTTTAGAATCACGGAACACTTACAATTTAACAAGATTTTGGCGGAACACTGACGTAATATAAAACCTTATATATTTATTTTATGTTGCCTTATAAATTAAAAATAAAATTAATTTAGACGTCTATACTAGTAGCAGTTAAACCAAAAGAAAAGTACACGGTGACTTTGCTTTTTAGTCTTTATTTTTTTTTAATTCAATAATTGTTTTTATTTATCATTGATTCTCAAATTTTGGCCGAACAATTTCTCTAAGAAAGTGACCAGTTAAGAACCACTGGCTCTAGTCTCTACTTTTGTTTAAAAAAATCTCCAAATTTGTAAAATTTCCACTTTCATTTTAACCAAGTTTTACTGGAAATACTTATATTAACTTAAAGAAAGTTATTCAGGAAGTACACTTAAATTTTTGTATAATGAGAATATGTTCTACATTTAATAAATTTCCCTTTAAAAGCCCTAGGGCAATATCTATATCTAGTTGTGGAGGCACCTTTAATAAATTAATTAAACCAATAGTCAAGAAAATTGCTTATTTAATAACTTTGGATAAATTCCGTGATTGTAGAATGTATTAAGTTTTAAAATTCTTGTTTCTAAAATATTGTGTGGGTTCTAAATAACAATGGCCTATCGCATCTAACAGTTAATGACCTTACAAAATGTATGTACTTATACTTATATACATGACCCATATGTGATGTATTGGACATATAATCAGTTACAGCTTGCATTATTGTACTGCACAGTCCAGTTATTGTAACGATTGAAAAACAAAGCGAAAATTATACAGTTATCCAAAGTGGACCGTCTTTGTTTTTATTTTTAATCTTATTAAACTTTTAAATTAACAACTTTGTCCAAAAATTATGAAAGCTTATACGGGCCAAAATAAATATTATATAATTTTGCAAACAAAAATTTAAGTGGTAGGCCTTGATTTCCTAAACTATATTTTGTTTTTCTGAGTTACTTGATTTAAAATTATGCACGACGGGTTTATCGTCCTGTCCTTGCTGCGCTATTTAGTTAGCATTCACATGTTTACATTATTTTTTGTACAATTTATGATACCGGAATGTGAATTAATAGCGCTCGAGCCCGGGTGTGGAACAACAACAAAGTCTTGCGGACATGAACCTTGAATATTTGTTTACTATTGATCACACACGCTTTCATTATGCAAACGTAGGAAACTCGTCTGTCGCCGCGCGTTTCTTGGTGCGCCAATCAGAACGCGTGCTGAAGACGACAGACCTTTTTAAACCAATCACGTTTTCACTTTTCCTTGACTTGATCAGCAGATTTTTTCTTGCTTTTTTATTTTTACCCAAATTTAGATCGTTAAGTGGTTCGTCGCACCTGTTTTTTTCTTTATTAAAAAGTTTGCTGACTTGGTATAACCAATGCAAACTCTATTAAAAATTTTACTACACATATTTCATTCACCTTGACAATGTGTTTTAATTGACAGTGAACTTGTTACTCTAGTACAGAGGTTTTCGACACTCGTGGGATAGTTTAAGATTTTTAAAAAAAATATTGCACGCTAGTTGATTAAAATCAATGTAAACATCCAATTGTTATTTGACCATTTTGTAATGACCAAAACGGCAGCAACTAAATATTTCGGTGACGTATTTGCAAAATGTGTCGGCACCCGACTTTCATTTACGAATTTGAGTCATATCATATACATCATTTTTGACAGAAACATAACCATAATTCATTATATAATTAGCAGAATAGAATGACTGTATGTCTCTGCAGCTTCATTTTATTAAAATGTATGTTGGCAATAATTCCACTAGTAACATACGCTAAATTTGCCCCATACATAACCATCATTCATTAATTGTTATCAGATTATAATGACATAATGCAACATGATGGGAATAATTTTACTAATAATGTTATCAACGCACAACTATGAGTTCTTGAAATGTTAACTTTGGAAAAAATGATAAGAACAAAATTTGTTGCAAATTTAATACTAAACACTTTTGTACTAGATAGATTTTTGCAAATAAACCAAAAACCTAACCAATAAACTATCATTTTTGGTTGGATGCCAAAAGACAAAAGGTCCTAGGACTAGGACCCAATTTTAGAATAAAATTTCATAATTTTTTACGTATACTATCCATTCTTTTAATTCGCAAATAAAAATATAATTAAATTTTTTATTGACACCAAAATTATATTTTGTAACATCAAATTAAAATATATTGAATAAATAATATTTCAGCCTTACTTCTGTTACTTATAAACCTAAGGAAAAGATTAAATATCTAATTTATATCCCACAAACCAAAGAGGTATTAACATACAATTTTCATAACCTCCTAATCAGGAAATAATATTTATCATCCTACAAAAATGAAAGTGATATTGCAAAAATATAAAACCTTTGTTGGAAAGTTGGAACATACCCAGGTTTAAATAAAAACATAGGTTATTAGGGCTTTCATAATATTAAATTCTATTAAGACGAATATTTTTTCCTTTACAATTTTTAAGACCAAATATAAGCTTCATAATTATAAAAAATTACAATAGGGTTGCCAACTTAAAAAAAATGAAAAAAATGCAATAGGGTTGCCAACTTTTTTATAATTTTTTTTAAGATTAGGGTTAACACCTTATTGTATTTAATTTAAACTTTGTAAGGTTTTTTGCTTCAAGAACATACTAGGCTTACCAACTTTTTTCCTTTAAATATAAAATCCGAGTTACCAATTTTTTAATAAACTCATTGTTTAATTAACTATTCCGTTTTATCGGTGTACCTTTTTGATATAGAAATATTAATTTAGCCATTCTTCACAAGTTTCTCCAGTGTCAAAAAATATATTAAAAACTTTGGTTAATGTGCTGACGGTATTTGCATCCATTAATTTGGGGCGTTTCATTAGCACAGGGGTCGGTAGACTTTTAGGTGACAAGCACTAAGCTGTTAAAGATGGGATATCAAAGGTACCAGAGAGCCAATGTTTTTTACGTCTGGCAAATAGCTAGTTGTTTTTAATTTTATGCATGATTGCGCTAAATTGTTTGATTCATGAAAGGGAATGTTTCTTTGCATGAATATGTAGAACCTAAGATTTTGACGTACTAATAAGCGGGAAATTGAATACGGCGCTTAAGTACAGGGAAAGAATATGCGTTGAGTAGAGTGGTAATGAATTCGCTGCCCGATCTCATAAGGCTACTTAAATGGTGGCGAAATCCAAGTTGATGTCTGAGGAGCCACAAAAGCCTACGGAAAGAGCCTCATGCGGCTTTGTTTCAAGTTTGCTTTCTCGTTTGCAAGCCTTTCGTTTATTCTCGGGCATGTTCCTGCAGATTCTGTAACCTTATGCAAATTAAAGTTATCATGTTTGTTATCTAGGTGTTCAATTTGTTCATTTCAATTTATCATTGGGCCATTTTTCTTTTTTTTATCCCCGATCTCTCTATCTAGTTTAACATATTCTTTTTGGTGTGACATTATTAATACTCTTCTTCTCTTCGCATTATTTGCAGAACTTTGTCATTTATTCGCTGTTTCTTTTTTACTTTGTCTTTTTTGAGGTATTTTTCTGCAACGCTGCTATAGGTATCCTATATAGTATATACTATTAGCTGTTGATTGCAGGTCTCCATAAGTTATTTGGTAATCTTCTGTATTTGTTTATTCCACATGTGACATCATCTCTGTAGATGCCCATATGGCACGGCTTCTGTCTTGTGGAGTTTCGAGGTTGAAGGACGCCACCTTTTTTTTAATTAAAAAAAGGAAAAAAGAAACACTACCTTCCCCGCACTCAATTAGTTTATTTACAATATTTACAATGACCTATTTAATATATGTACAATGGAGTTGGTCCCAAGATTAATCCGCTTACGTGATATAAATTTCTTTTCCTTTAGCACCCACGTGCCGAGAAGACAAATTTAATATCCGCGCACTCGTGCTCATAGATTTCTACTCTCTGTCCCGCATATCTGTCTGGCCAACCGCTCGGTCAGCTGACGGCTCAAAGTTGGCGCGCTTATTCAAACACAAAATGCATTTTGCACGTTACACACATTTCATCCATTTTTCGCCTTATCAAGTCTTGTTAGTTTCTAGAATCGCACTTTGATTCTTGCTACTAAGGGTATATGGTCGAAGCCAATATCCATTCCAGAATACGTTTTCACCGACTGAAAACTATTGCTATGCCTCTTGTTGACCCAACTCAATTTTATTTCGTACAGTCATTTGTGTTGTCTGTGGGAGATTTTCAAGTCTTCGTAGAGGTTCTTGAAATATGTATTTGTTACATGTTCTTGAAGGGTTGAATAAGGACATTGGCGTCACTAAAAACTTTTTTGTAGATGCAGAAGATGTTAGGGCTCAGCTTAGGAGAAAAAATTAGAAAATTTAAACCTTAAGGTTGCAGCTGAATTCAAAATGTTTAGGGAAAGTCGCTAATTTACAATAAAGATTCATACTCTATTACTTAAATATATAAAAATATTTTTGTAAACCATAAGCAATACAAATTCAAAACATAATTTCTCTTTCTTTAAAATTGCAATTTTCATTCGAGCAATATCTTTTGTACCTTGGTTTACAATCCTTCCCCATATCCAAATATATGCCCCGGTAGTTTTAAAGTGCCTAATTCTTTATTGTCCTAATTTTCAAGAGCCCCAATTGTTAACGGCTCCAGTTGTAAAAACTCCCAATTGTGGTCATCCCAAATTGTCGTACCCCCAGTAGTCATGGAACCAAACTAACAAATTCCGGTTGGTGTATTTTAGCTATGGTTGCTATGTATAATTATTTTGATTGGACTATCAAACAAAGGGAGGTACTTCGTTTGATAGTTGGAGGCACATTGTATAATAAGGATTTTTCATTCTTAAATTGACACATTGTAGGGTGTTTAAAAGTACCAAAGATCAATTTTTGTCTAAATTTGTTGACATTCTCTCGTACAATTCCTTGTACTTACGCTTTTTCTAAAAATATTAATATTTTCGTGAAACGCCTCCTATGTATAAAACGTTTGTCAAGTTTGTGACAAAGTTTCTCAATCGTATTTATTAATTGTTAAATATTTTTGTATGCATTGATCTTATAAGCAATAAGGAGATTCCACCAAAACTTGGCCATAAGGATCCAACTAGAGATTGCAATATCGGTTTACCGATAAATTGCCACATATTACCTAAAATTTTTACCGGTAATTCGACATTTTTTACCGGTTATTAGAATGGGAGTGTGTAATCGGTGTTTCGGGGAATCCTTACTATAAATTCGGTGGTTTTCCATAGTTTCTATACAAGTGAGTTATACGCACTTGCCGATTCATGGCGTGTTATCTGGCTTCTGCTTAGGTGCCAAAGCTGATTACTCGATTTATTTTATGATACAGTGTTTAACCTTTCGGCGGGCGCGTTCCTATAAAATTTATACGAGAAATCGTAATTTTAGCATAAAATCGTTCTTTCAAATCCATTCTGGGTATAACCGGATATATACCTTAAACTTTAAGGTTAAGGTTTAACACAAACAATGTATAAGACATAGGCGGGCGCGCAGTTTAAAGTTTACACAAAACGTTTTAAGCCTTAAAGGGATTATCCCCTTCAGGTGGCTGGAGCTTGTTTGACCAGTTTTTCATTGGTTTAGTTTCTAGCAGGCTTTAATTGGATTAAGAAAGTTTTGTGTAAACTTTAAACTGCGCGCCCGCCTATGTCTTATACATTGTTTGTGTTTTTTTTTAATTATTAATTAATATAATATTTCTGCAGTTTAAGTTTTATTGTAATTTTATATCATAATGGATTTTACAAAAAAAATGGCATCAAAAAGACTTTTTCTCAAAAGGAACTTGAAGATATTGCAAACCGTATGATGGCTAGCCATGAGAGCGATAATGAATTCGACAACGACATTTGCAATGACAGTGATCTTAGCGATGAGAAAATTAAAAATGATAGTCATGATGGCTTGGCAGAACAAAGTGCTTCAAAGTAAGAGCAAGAAGAAGCTAATTTTGAAGTGGGACAAATTTTTAAAATATTTCTAGACAAAGATGTATAAAAATTGTGAAGGTTCCTGCGATTCTAAAACGATGCGCAAAAGATATCAGCAATAAACTTGTTGCTTTTTTGAAAATGATTGATTTTAGTATGATAGATGAAATTGTAAAGTTTACTAACTTGTATATTGACCAACATAATAATCGTATGTTTAAAAAATAATACTTTTATTTATTATAATAACATATTAATTTACCCATTTGGTAATTTTACTTTATCAAAAACAGTTATTTGTTCCTTAATTCATGATATGTTGCATTGTATAAAATTTATACAGCGCGTCCGCCGAAAGGTTAAAAATCAAGGGTAGAAATTTTCATTTGCTTTATTTACGGGTACTCGCCTTGAAAATACATAAAATAATACATTTAAATATAATTGACAAAACGATGTTGAAAAATGTCTAACAGAAATATAATAATAATAGTACATACATACGCACATACATACATACATACAGAAACGATATCAATTTTTTTTAATTCCATCACTATTAATCGCTTATATCGCTCGGGTTCAGTATATACAAGTTCTTTTTAAACTTTTGATAGTTGTTGCAAAATAATGTAAAGTTTTTGCGATCTTGCAGTTTATTGGCCATTCGCATCATTCTTGTAATTAGCTCATTATATCCACATTTGGTTTTGTAAGATCAAAGATTATTTCAATAATCTGTTGATTTTTGCGACACATTTGCCCCTTTATTCACAATTTCTCAATATTGTTTTTAAATAAAACAACAAACGGTAAACCGGTTTTGATGGAAAATTTTACCGAATTACCGGTAATTGCATAAATCGGTAAATTTGCAATCCCTAGATCCGACATTGTCAGAAGCATATGTACTTCTTATTTATAGATTTTTGTTTCGAAATCTATTGTTGATTTTGATATTTAATGTATATTTTTAACGATTGTTTATTAAAATAGTTTTTAATTTTTAGGGCTTTGTGTCTAAGACTTCACCTTCAAATTAAGCAGTAAAGAGGTAGGTACATTATCCATATATCCAATAATTAGAGTCGAAGCAGTCGTTTGACCTAAAAATAGCTGATACCACATTCCATAGCAGAAAAATAGTTAGCTACCAGTCCGATCATGGTTTTCTTCTCTGTCCTTGATTCCCCCAGTCCTGCTTCGACTAAAGGTCTGGAGTCTATAGTCTTCCGCTTCCCATACTTTCGTATTAAGAGCCAATTTGGTAAATTTCCTCTATTAACGATAAGTTTGTTGTTCCTAATAGCACATTAAAATCTTTAAATAAATTTAAGGGGTAAAAAAATATAATTTCATGGGCGCACAAAGGTTTTAAAAAATTGCCCAGATCCATTTTTAATTGAAAATGTATATTTTTAATATTCTGAAATATATTCGAGGAATTCTTAATGTTCGATTATTTAAAGGTTTTGTTTAACGAAGCACTATAATGTGCTTAAATTTTTAATTTTATGTCATGCAAGCTCGAAATAGTTAGTCAACCCTTCATTTACTTACGCTACATTAAACAGAAAACTGGCAACGGTCAAATAGCTTAAAAAATACACTTTCAATTAAGAAAACAAAATACACGTGTTTAATATTTAAAAAAATCCTTTCAATTAAGCTAAAGTAAACCTCCACTTTTTATTGCAGATTCGAATTGTACAGGAAAAAAATACATAAATTTTAGTTGTAAAAATATTTTATAATCATTGTAGGTGGCGCTGTAATTGCAGATAAACCAAATCTTGCTATAATTTTTCCCTGCTATTACAGCGCCAATAAATATGATAACAAAAAAGTATTTCAAGTAAAAGTTTTTTTTTTCTCAGAATTTGCAATAAAAATGGGGGTTTCTATTTAAATTAAGTTGCCCCCCCACAAGGAGGGAAATACTTTATCATAATTAAATATATTTTTCTAAAATATTGAACACGTATTTTTTAGTTTTTTATTTGGAAGTGTTTTTCTCAAGATTTTCGACCGTTCCTCGACTTTTGTCCACCGTGTATATTATTATATTTTGTTTTTACTCTAATTTTTGTCTTGAAGATAATTATAAAGTTATCTTTCAATTAAGTAAGTACATAATTGATGTTTGTGTTTTAAGGATGACTAACGTTTGTTTTTTTTTTTTCTTCAAAACATTTTTGTACTTTGTAATTTTAAAAGAGTTATATTTTGATGTTTTTGTTGTTTTGCACACACGCTCATTCCTTAAAAATAAAATTTTTAATTTTAAATCACCTTGCAATTGAAAGTATTTTGTCTGAACAACAAAAATATTACATAAAATAGCTACAAAAGGAGTTAAGTAATATCTATTGACAATTTATTAGACATCCTTCTATTTATGAGTTAGACCTTTCGAAAAAAAAAACCAAACGTTCTGCAATATATTTTCTTTTATTGTTAATTGGTTGTGCAATAATGCAATATACTTTTAAAAGCGCGTGCAATGCTTAAGATGCCAAGTAAAATGCGAAAGGGTACAGGAGAGTCAGCCAAATATGTCAACAAATAGCCATGACTAAAATTGTTTACATTTTGTTTAAACTCGATTTTTGGCCGCCACATTCGTGCACAATTTCCAATTGGCAATAATCCCATCGCAACTTTTAATTAAAATAATTTATATAAATAATAACGCATGTGTTGGAAGTAATTTTATAAACAAAACAATAATTGTGCGCAGAAAGATTATATAACATGTTATTGCCCTCTGCTCATATAGTTTTCAAAACATTAAGTTAATTTTATTCATTGGAAATTATTAATGAACGTCTGAACTAGTAATAAAGAGTTTGCGATAAACAACATTTATGGTCTATTAAGTCGGACAAACCACTTTTTTTGCAACAAAAATAATCAATGTAAGGTTACACATTAAAGCTTAATTATGTAATCGCAAAAAGAATCCTTTCACCCAAAGAAACTTATTTTTTTGCTGAAACCTTTGTAATTAATTTTTCTAATGTGTGTAAAATGTCACTTTTACTCGTGAAAAACTTTCGGCGACCTCATTTTTTTTCCGATCTGCCCACTTGTGTTTTTGCCCTTGGACCTGGGAATATCTGCGGTCTTGTCATTGAAATTGAATTCTTTATGCTATTTTTCTGGCTTGTGTCCAGTACGGAAACAAGACGTAATTAATATCGTTCCTGTTATGTTCATTTTGTCCCACATTAAGAAATCGCAAGTGTCGATCATCGCGAACACAACTTTCCATCTCTCGTGTTCTACTTTTTTTGCACATTAGAATTAGAAGCAAAAATTATAAGTCTGCGTTGATTCTATTTGTAATACCATTGAAAAGCAAATCTCTGAAAGTTTTTTTTTGCAAAGTAGGTAAACTAATTATCTATTTTAATTAAGAAAGCTGCACGAAAGGTGCAATTAACTAGAGATTAAGTTTTATTTGTAGTCTGGAGTATACCAGGAGGATGCCAACCTTTTTTGATAGCATGTCAATAAATATTTAATTTTTAAAACTTAACAAAAACAACAAGGAAAAATTGGTATATTATATTACTATTGTTGAGGAATCAACTAATTAAAGTAATATATAGTATACACAAAAAGATTTAAAAAAATGGTGGTGTGGTTATGACAAGACTTTCGATCCAAATTAAAAAAAATGATAATAACAAAATTTGTTGCAAATTTAATTTCAAGCACTCCTATGTTTTTTCCATAAACTTGATAGTTTTTGAAATATTAGCAAAAAACAGAAAAACCTAACCAACAAACTACCACTTCCGGTTGATAGATTTCAGCCAAAAGTCACTGAGATCGTCCAATTTTTGTTAAAAGCTTAAATATGAATTTTCAAGCCCATCAGAAATGAGGGGAGGTTTGGAAATTCATTCATTCATTCAGTCGAAAACGGATATTTTCTCAAAAATTTTGAATTTTTTTTAAAATGAAAGTAAAAGAGATAAAAAGAGCGAAAAGAATGTATTTAAATTTAAGAGCTCACTATCGGAAGTCAAAATGAAATTATGGTTTACGACTGTCACGGACCATGCTCTTCATGGCCGTCAAAGAAGTGTGAAAAATTTTGAAAAGTAGGAAAAAAATATTAATGAATATGCCCAGACCAAATATACTCCACTCAATCAATAAGAAGAATTCTTTTTGGGGGCCTATTTACCATATAGGAATTCAAGAAGAATATGAAGGGTGTGAGAAATGTTTGAGACAATCGAAATGATAAACGAATAGTCAAATTCAAGGATATTAAAATTACTAGAAAAATATCAGAAAATATAAAACTCAACAAAAATTAGGGTAGACCATCTTAGATATCTGAATACTTATCTACTTCTGGCGGCATTAGAAAAGGGGACAGATTGATCCATTTATTTTTGACCCGAAACAAAAGGAGAGTCCAAAGTTCAAGGAGGCTTTAGGATGCAAACAACAAAAAAAAACAATAAACTCGTCCAACAAATATTTTGACGCAGGCATATCAAGCTGCCCTAGCTTAACCCTTGTTCAAAATACTTCTAAAGGCAGCTTTTCCATACGCTGCAGAATAAAATACTTTATTGAAGATAGTTGAACCACTTCCTTAATTTTTTTTAACCATCATTATAATATGCGTCGTCCAGTCAGTTTGTCCTGCATTTATCAATATAATAATATCTGCAGTAGACAACATTTTTTACCATGATTTATGCGCCCCTCTAATACCTTTATTCTATAGTCTCATTAATAATCTGTGTATTGATTGTTGTATTTTGTCTGTTTGTGAACACCCTTTAATAGGTGTTCGATATAATCCTTCATTTATCTTTAAAATTCATATGAATCATGGAGTTAACCACGCGGATAATTATTAAGCAGTCAGAATACAGATCACCACTTTTTATAACATTGGTGGACTTTAAGCAAGCAGACTAAACCAACATGTAATATGACAGATTCTTTATTTCAACGGCGTTCCACCAAAAATAATCGCGTACTTAAAGCCCGCAGAGGGGAGATGCAGTGTAATTCACAATACCAAAGAGGAGATTTTTGTTGAATAGGTTTTTAATAGGGTTGCATAGTTTTCACGGTTTTTTATCCATATAAATAACTCAGAATGGGCTCTAATAAAAATTGACTTGAGCTGTTTTTTGGAAAATTCATTACTCCGCATAGCTTTAGGCGGCTAGAGGGGACGACACTATGCAGTCTAAAGAACAATCCGCGGTATGTGACTACCATAGGCCCTTCTATTTACCATGCTAACACTAACTGACTTGGCTTTAAACTCAGGAGTAAAGCAAGGATGTATACTATCACCACTCCTTCTCAACATCATTTTTGAATTTGTAATGGAAAATGCAAATACTGGCAATCATGGTATCGGGTAGAATATGGTAGATAACCTGGAAGACCTCGACTATGCAGATGACCTCTGTCTTATGTCACACACGTTCTGAGGAATACAGATAAAGATTTACATATATTCACCCAACACTGAACCATTTAAGATTGGCGGCCTCAATATTTAAGCTGTGGAGAATTTCTACTACCTAGGCTGCATTCTGTCAAGTGATGGTGGTGCAAATATAGACATATATAACAGAATTCAGAAAACCGGAATGGTTGTTAAAAATATCTGGAGCTCAAGATATATCTCTAAAACGACAAAACTCCGAATTTTTAACTCGGATGTTGAGTCTGTGCTCTACGGATCCGAAACGACAAAACTCCGAATTTTTAACTCGGATGTTAAGTCTGTGCTCTACGGATCCGAAACCTGGAAGGTGACCATCGTAGTAATGCAGGAACTACAAACCTACGTTAACGAAACGCGGGCAATCTAACAAGAGAAGCACTAGAGTTGAACCCACAAAGAAGTAGAAGAATAGGAAAAGAAACAACAACATGGCGTAGGTCATTTCAGAGGCGGAGAAATCGAAAAAGACCTGGAATGACATAAATACACTCGAAAAAATCGAACCAGATGCAGATGTTTTGTTATAGCCCTATGTTCCTGCACGGGTTGTAAAGGATATCTATTAACTTCGAATGTTAAACTCTATGAAACGCTTGTCACAAGTCATCAGTAAGGCAGTTTAATCAGGATATTTTAGAGACGTATTTGAAATAATAAATACTATATAACAGAGGTAGTCAAACTGTGGCTCGTTGTATACTTAAATTTATACCAATTCCAATTTATTTTAATCATGATTTTCAAAAAAATATGGTACTTTATCTACAATATTTTGAAGTTGAAATTTTATTATTTGTCTTTACCTATGGAAAAATTTGTATATATGTATATGCGTCTCCTCAACAAATTCTGTTTACAATATATGGCTCAAGTTTTAAAAAGTCTGGCCACCCCCGCTATATAACATCCTCCGGCGTATAACCAAATGCTCATCTGGCACATGCATAAACCATATAGGCAAATTAGCAACATGCACACCGACAGCAAGATCAAGATGCATAAAAATTCGTGAGATCGGCGCTAACCTTCGG
>JARJDX010078718.1:0-11327 GCA_030264735.1 Gymnusa sp. GC000175
TTCTTATGCTACTTTACGATTATATTATATTTAATACTTAATTTACACATAAATATAACTTTTCTTTAATATATTCTAAGAAGCATATTTAATTTAATGATATCTATTGACAAAGTAATTGTGAAGAGATCATAATCCTGAATCTAATAGAATGTTTTATAATAAGGTGTATGAATAGATCACCTCATTAAAATAGCTTCACATAATTTAACAAAGTTAATTTTACCTTTTCTTATATTTGTGTGTATAGCGAAAAATAATCCAATCGACGATTCTATAGTTACATAGGTCATAGGAAATAAACATAATTAAAAGTTTTCAATTCAAAGAAAATTTTCTTACTTTTTGCGTTAAAGTCGCGTAGTTTTGTTGGTTGTTGCCTACGTTTTGCTCGCCATTGCAGAAATCAGTTTGAAGGCGATAACTGAGTCATTTTGTAGTAGTATAATCATGGTTATAATCCGTTAAAATCATTTTTTGCTTCTGGGTATTTCGGATGTTTCCTTAAATGACATTGGTCACGTCTGTTTGTAATATTTGCGTTTTAATCACATGAAAGATGTAAAAATTAGGCATTTAGATACCTGAGAGCATGGACCATCCTTAATTATACAGATATTGTTAAATTATAATCCTTGTGATAATATTTTTTTTATAATCAACAAAAATTAAAATAAAATATTTCAAGTGAATAAAATATTTGGAATTTGATCAATATTTAAAATAAATCCACGTTACGTATAAACTATTCATTTGGTGTCAATGGGGATAATACATAAATTATAAGTAAAAAAATAGTCGGTTGGAAAAACAGAGAAGAGGAAGATGAGGACAAATGAAATGGAGCGTCTGTACTGAGATGAGTCGATTTGTCACGACGCCACATTTTACGTTGGTTTGATGCATGCCTCAATTTTTTACAATTCTCACAGCCTCATACTGTTCAAATGTGCCTTAGGGCAAGTCACGCGTCTCATCACCTGCGCCTGGAGTTTAATACTCTGGAAAATTAGAATGCGCCGTTTAATTTCCCCATTTATATTGTTTAGATGCCAAGTTTGAACCTACACCTTGCATTTTGTCCCATGTTTTTTCATTATGACAAAAAAAAGACCAATTTTCGTTTTAATATTTATTTTTATACGACTCGCGCTGTCTGCTGCTCGCAAATTAAACTTTATGCTGTGCGCATGAAGACTTTTATTATATTTTTAGTAAAATCGTAGTTAGTTATACTGGCTATCGAGGTCTTTTTAACGTGGTAATTGTGGTGTGTGATCAGCTTGTTACTCCCTTTTCTAGAGTGTCATTAATTTTCTTTCCAATGATAGATGGCAACTCAGTGCTCTGGAATCAAACCCAGAAATTTATAAACCAAAACTGTGCGCTCTACCACTGAGTCGATGGGCTCTTAGTTGTAATTTTTTTTGTTAGTAACTAATAATTTACAAATTTTTATTTTCAACTTTTTTACGTTGCAGTAAAACCAGGCAACTTCGCCATTAAATATGTTGTATGCAAGCAACACAACTTCTAATATTTATTACCACTTTTAAACGTTATGTTCTTTGGGGTTCTTTGAGTTCGCATGTAATAAAGTTATGAAGTTAACAAGGCCATGAAGATGTCTCGAACTTGGTGTACAATTTGCTTATTAATATTTGCTGCATCTAAACACTCCAACATGTAAATCACATTCCATTCGACAACGTTGAATATTAATACAACGCACATCGCACACTTGTCTTTGCCTATTTGCATATTCACCACAATTATCCAGCGAGAAAATTAAATACAGCAACTAATAACTACTCTAAAACAATTTATACACGTTAACATATTTCCGAATAAATTATTCCTTTGCCTTTGGCAATTCCTTTGATACAATTTCATATACTACCATATTATATTTCCAAATTATTCCTGGATAAAATGAAAAACTAACTTTTCTCTTCGTATACCTTCACAAATAATATGTACATATTATTTGAAGAGACGCGCGCGTTGTCGTTTATTAAACTTTTTTGCAACTTTTAAAATTGGAAAATGTGTGCTGTCTGCTTGTCAGTACTCGTTAGCCAACAGTTTTTGAACAGGATTGTACAAGAGGTAATATAAAATAATGTCTTCATTTCTAAAGAGAGATCATAAGTCGAGGCAAGTTACACGATTCGACTCGATTCATGCACATTATTACCATTACAACTTGTACTAAATTCGTTGCCTGCACGTTTTCATTTAGTTAAAATGCGAGAATGATTTCTGCTATAAACAACGTTGCGAAATTTTTATTTTATGTTTATGACCTTATATTAAAATTAATTTTACTGCTTTTCGGATTGGTCACATTGTTAAAGGATGAAATGTCTTCATTAAGGTGTGTTATTATTTTTGTACAGAACAAGAAAGAAGTTTCATGACAAAATAATTTTTTTCAATTATTTTTATATATTTTAGACGTATAATAAGATTAAAATGTAAATTTTTATGGGAATTATCGCAATTTTGATTCAGACGTTCTCCTTGTAATTTGAGAATTTAGACTTCTAATACCCAGCTCGTAACTAATGAGTTATGCAAAACTTTCTAAATTTTTGGTATGCATCCAGGTTCAAAGATATACTTCTAATAAGTTGTTTTTTGTTGCTATGGTAATGCGATGTGCTTTTGTTTAGAAAAAGTTGCCTAGGGCCTAGGCAACTTTTCCCTAGGCCCTAGGCTAACTACCAAGTCTTCCTAAATGGTTAATAACCACGTGATCACGTGGATAGGCAACCTGAGCGACATTTGATATTTCATTGGAAATTTACATTAAAATATCTAATGTCGTTCGGGTTGCATATATACAAAACTAAAACACAAACAAATATTACACTTTTAAGAAAATATATCTAGTTTAAAATTATATGTAATTAGGTTCTAAAATAACTACAAAATAATATACCACAAATGTGCTACAGGGTATAAATTATATCTTGAAAGCAGTAAAAATGTCTCATTAGTCACATTGCTGCATTTCGATCCATATCAAAATAGTTTATGCTAACAGGCATTTAAACATCGACGTTTCTGGATATTTATATGTAAATGCTATCAACGAAGTCATTCGCATATCATACACGCCATATGCAAGCAAATTTTAGATGCAAATTTGACCGGTTTGGAATATGTATTTTTATCTTAACGTCCCAGCAATAATTTTAAAACCATCGCATTACAGATAACCGAATGATCCTGACACGAAAAACTTTTAATACATAATTTTGATAAGGAAGAACCTGTTAAATTAATAGCAATTTATTTCATTGTGATTATATTTGAAAACCTTAATAAATCACGTAAAAAAAATCACCCGATACATTCCTGCAAAAAGTATATTTCGAAACAAGTTTTTGACGCTTTATATATTTTTTACTAGCTATTTTTACCTGGTTTTGCACGGACACCCCACACCATAACTTAACCCTAAGAAACTTTTCATTTTGCCGGAATATATCCAATCATTAAACTTCTTATATTATTTCCAAAGATGGCGCTCATAGCTTCATTTTGTGTTTTTAAATAATATGAATTTTAGCCTAGCTCTTCTTTAGGGTTTAGGCCACTTTGCTAACATGTAGCCCGATTTTAGCATTTAAGTATGTTATAGATAGTTGGCTTGGCTTTAAGAGCTTTATTAAGCTTGAAAGTGGCGCTCAAGTGCAGTTTAAAAATTGTAAAACTCATGGCTTGATAGAATTTTTCAACTTTGGACACGGATTTTCTAAAAAACTAAGACCTTCATTAAATAATGGGTTGCAGGGTCGTAATAAACATGCTCTTCTTTATAAAATATATAATAATAAGCAATTTAAAAATTTTGTGTCCGTGTACTCATGTATTTTCCTTATTTCCAATAAAACTGTGACATAATGCAGGGCCGCGCCAAGCAGTGGTGTTAGGGGTGCGCAATACCTCGGCGGTAGGCCTTGAGGGCGGGAAATACAGGTACTGCAATGGATGTGCCTGATTGATAGTTACATAATTTACAGATGAAATACATAATATACATTTAATTTTAGATATTATATCATAACCCAAAAATTTATTTCTAGAGTATCTGAATCGATGGATATAAATATTATCGAAAATGCCTTAAATTGGCAAAAATTTATATTTAAATATAATAAGTCGTTCAAAAATGTCACATATTTGCTTGAAATTTTTAAAAATTTGTTTAAAATTGGAATAAATACGTTTGAAATTGTCTAAATTTGGTTCGACGTAGTCAAAATATGTTCGAAAATGTTAAAAATATGCCTAAAAATGACAAAAATCGTTATTTAAATGTCAAAATTTGTTGAAAATTAACAGAAATATGCTCGTAAAAAGTAATTATTCTTTCAAAAATAGCAAATATCAAAAAGTTTTTAAAAATGTCAAAAATTTACTAGAAAATGTTAAAGTTTGTTTAAAAATGGTAAAAAATGTGCGCAAAAAAAATAAATATTCATTTAAAAATGACAAAAATACTGTCTAGTATGACAAAAATAGGTTTGAAAAGAAAAAAAAATTATTAATAGATTTATTATTTTTAGATTTAATAATTAAATATTTATAATTTAATAATATGTCAAATTTTTTTTGAAAAATGGTAAAAATACGCTCCAAAATAAAAGAAATCAAAATAATATGTCAAAATTCTTTCTAATATGTCATACTTTCGAAAAATGCAAAAATTTGTGTCAAAAATGTCAGAAATTTGCCAAAAATGTTTTGTTTAAAAATGTCAAAACCAAGCTCAAAAATATCATTTGAAAATACCGAATATTAGTTTAAAATACGCTCCATAATGCTTCATATTCTTTAAAAAGTGTCAAAAATTCGATAGAATATTTGTTAAAAATGTCAACAACTTGCTGTAAAATGGAAAAAATTTGGAAATTGCAAAAATTTATTTAAAAAATTAATATTTTGCTAGAAAATAACAATATTCATTTACAAATATAAAGAATATACCCGAAAATGACAAAAATCTGTTTTAAAGTGTCAAAAATTTACCATAAAACGTTTTAAGTTTTTAAATGTGAAATTTAAAAATGCAAAAATAAATTTAAAATGTCCTAAGGTTTTTACAAAATGTTAAATATTTATTTAAAAATTTTGGTTATTTGCTAAAAAAGAAGTCAAATTTTCTATGAAAATGTCACATGAGAAAAATTTGCTAAAAAATGTAAAATTTGTTTGCAAGTGTCAAGAATATTCTTAAAAATTCATATAAAAATGTCAAATTTCATTAAAAATGTCAAAAATTGTCAAAAAATGTTAGAAATACGTTTGAATATACTAAAAATTCGTCTAAAAATGCAAAAACATAATTTAAAATGTCTTAAATTTCTTTGAAAATGTACAAATGTATTTAAAAATTTTGATATGCCAAAAAAAAAATCAAATTTTCTATGAAAATGTCAATGGAAACTAAAAAAAATTTGCTAAAAATGTCAAATTTATTCAAAAATTTTAATATGCTACAAAAAAGTCAAATTTTCTATAAAAATGGTAATGGCCTGCATGGAAACCAAGGAAAAATTTGCTAAAAAATGTGAAATTTGTTTGCGAAAAAATGGCAAAAATTATTATAAAAATGTAAAATTTCATTCAAAAATATCAAAAATTGTCAAAATTTATTTAAAAAAGACAAAAATATGCCTAGTTTTTTTTAAATTGCCAAAATATTTAGATAGTGTAAAATTTCATTCGAAAACCACAAAAATATGGCAAAATTCAGTATGAACATGTCAAAATTTATTTAAATTATTTATTTTATTTTTATTTATTTATTTAAAATGTCAAAAAATGTTAAAATTTATTTGAAAATGTCGAGAATGGTAAAAATAGTTTGAAAACAAAAAAATTTTATAAATAGATTAAAAAAAAAAGTGGTGAAAAGACGCTCCAAAATCAAAGAAATCAAAAGAACATGTCAAAATTCTTTCTAATATGTCATACTGTATTACATACATTTTTTAAATTTGTGTCAAAACTGGTTAAAAAATGTCAAAAATATCAAAACCAAGCTAAAAAAATTAACTAAAAAATGCCGAATACTAGTTAAAAATACGCTCCATAATTCTAAATATATTTGTTAGAAAACATCCATATTATTTGAAAAGTGTCAAAAATTCGCTAGAATATTTGTTAAAAATGTCAACAATTTGCTGTAAAATGAAAAAAATTTAGAAAATACCAAAATTTATTTAAAAATATGAAGAACATGCTCGAAAATGACAAAAATCTGTTTTAAAGTGTCAAAATTTGCCATAAAACTTTTAAACTTTTAAATGTGAAATTTACTTTCACAAATGTTGAAAATACGTTTGAAAATACTAAAAAAACTTTTAAAAATGCAAAAACATAATAAAATGTTTTACTGACAAAATGTTCAAATTTATTAAAAATTTTTGAAAATTTGTTAACAAAAAGTCAAATTTGTATGAAAATATCAATGGCCTGCATAAAATCTAAAGAAAAATTTGCCAAAAAATGTCAAGTTTGTTTGCAAGTGTCAAGGATATGCTTAAAAATGGCACAATTCCATTTAAAAATGTCAAATTTCATTCAAAAATGTCAAAACGGTCAAGATTCATTTAAAAAGTCAAAAATATGCTTAAAAATTCATTTTAAAATTGCAAAAATATCTTAATAGTGTAAAATTTCATTCGAAAACTACAAAAATATGCTCGAATATGGCAAAATTCTGTATAGATATGTAAAAATTTATTTAAAATATCAAAAAATGTTAAATTTATTTGAAAATATCTAAAATGGCAAAATAGGTTTGAAAATAAAAAAAATTTAATAATAGATTTATAGAATATGTCAAAAATTCTTTGAAAAAATGGTAAAATGGTAAAAAATACGCTCTAAAATAAAAAAAATTAAAAGAACATGTCAAAATTCTTTCTAATATGTCATACTGTCGAAAAGGGCAAAATTTGTTTTAAAAATTTGTGTCAAAACTGGTTCAAAAATGTCAAAAATTTGCCAAAAATGTTTTATTTAAAAATATTAAAAATAAGCTCGAAAAAATGCCAAATATTAGTTTAAAATACGTTCTAAAATACTAAATGTATTTCTTAAAACACATCCATATTCTTTGAAAAGTGTCAAAAATTCATTAGAATATTTTTTAAAAATGTCAACAATTTGGTGTAAAATAGAAAAAATTTGAAAATTGCAAAAATTTATTTAAAGAATTAATATTTTGCTAGAAAATACCAAAATTTATTTAAAAATATGAAGAAAATGTCATAAATTTGCCATAAAAAGTAAAATTTACTTTCAAAAATGTTAAAAATACTTTTAAAAATACTAAAAATTCATTTGAAAATGCAAAAACATAATTTAAAATGTCTTCAATTTCTTACCAAAATGTACAAATTTATTCAAAAATTTTAATAATTTGCAAAAAAAAAGTCAAATTTTCTGTGAAAATGTTAATGTGCATGACTAAAGAAAAATTTGCTAAGAATATGCTTAAAAATGATAAAATTAATATAAAAATGTCAAATTTTATTAAAAAATGTCAAAAATTTTCAAAATTCATTTAAATAAGACAAAAATATGCTTAAAAATTTATTTTAAAATTGCAAAAATATCTTGATAGTGTAAATTTTATTCGAAAACTACAAAAATATGCTCGACCATGGCAAATTTCTGTATGAATGTGTCAAAATTTATTTAAAATGTCAAAATATGTTAAAATTTATTTTATAATGTGTCGAATGGCAAAAAAACATTTGACAACAAAACAATTTTATTAATAGATGTAAAAAAATTATCAAAAATAGTAAGAATACGCTCCAAAATAAAAGAAATCAAAAAAACAAGTCAAAATTCTTTCTAATATGTTATACTGTCGAAAAAGGCAATTTTTTTAAAGCTGTGTCAAAACTGGTTTAAAAATGCCAAAAATTTGCAAAAATGTTTTGTTTAAAAATGTCAAAAACAAGCTCGAAAAAATCACTTGAAAATGCTGAATATTAGTTTAAAATACGTTCCATAATGCTCCATATTTTTTGAAAAGTGTTAAAAATTCGGTAGAATATTTGTTAAAAATGTCAACAATTTGCTGTAAATTGAAAAAATTTGTAAATTGCAAAAATTCATTAAAAGAATTAATAATTTGCTAGGAAGCACCAAAATTTATTTAAAAATATGAGTAAGTGCCCGAAAATTATATAAATTTGTTTTAAAGTGTCAAAAATTTGCCAAATTTCCTATGAAAATATTAATGGCCTGCATGAAAACTTTGCTAAAAATGTCAAATTTATTTGCAAGTATCAAGTATATGCTCAAAAATGACAAAAATTCATATAAAAACGTTAATTTTTTTTCAAAAATGTCAAAATTTATTTAAAAATTGCAAAAATATTCAGATAATGTAAAATTTAAAAATAACAAAAATATGCTCGAATAGGCAAAATTTTTGCAAGTGTCAAGTATATGCTAAAAAATGTCAAAAACTCATATAAAAGTGTCTAATTTCATTCAAAAATATCAAAAATTGTCAAAATTCATTTAAAAAGACAAAAATATACTTAAAAATTCATTTTAAAATTACAAAAATATTTATTTAATATAAAATTTTATAAGAAAATGTCAAAAATATGCTCGAATAATGCAAATTTCTGTATGAATATGTCAAAATTTAATTAAACTGTCAAAAAATGTTAAAATTTATTTTAAAATATTAAATATCACTCAAAATTGTTAAAAATTGGCTCAAAATGCCAAATATTTGTATAGAAATACAAAAATACACACGAAAATATTAAAAATCTTTTAAAGAAAATGTTCAAATACGGGTTTTATTATAAAATTTGTTCTTTTTTTGGGGGCGGCAGTTTTTGTCTTGCACCCTGGCGTCAACATACCTTGGCGCGGCCCTGGCAATATGTATACATAATCGTTGTATATTAACGGAAGGCCAAGTACATTAAAATTGTATTTAAATACATTTATAGCTTTGTATATTAATTGTTTTCTTATTAATATGTCAATAATATTAAATGTTTAATTCATTTGTGTGCGAACAAATAATTGGAATTATTTATTAACTGTGGATGGCAATTATAATTAAGTCAATATGGGATATTATTCAATATAAGTAATTTACATTAAATTATTATTCATCATATTCAATTATTGAGCCCACGTAGAGGACTTACATGCCTCACTAACATTAATAAATCTAATAATAATGTCCGAATGAAATAAATTTATTATTGTGGGCCATGTCGGTTGAAATCAATGAATGAATTATTAAATTTCTCATTATTTTTGACAGAATGTAAAATTTATATTGAGATTTTTGTTGTTTTATTTTTAAAATTATGCAAAATATTTGCCACCTCAACTTAAAGCGTTACCAACTACAGTCGAACCTCCCTAAGTCGAATCATCATATTTCACAAAAAAATTCGAGAAAAATTGGAGTTACAGAAATAAATACAAAATAGCAAGTTTTATAAATTATTAATAACCAATTATTAATATCAACAAGTGTTAGAAAATGTCAAAAAGGTTCGTTAACAAACCCATGCCCAAAAAAAGTAAAAATTCGTTTAAAAATGACGAAAATACTGAGTAGAATGGCAAAAAAGTTTGAAAAAAAAAATTTTTTTTATTAGATTTAAAAATATTGTCAAAAATTTGATTACAGAAATAACTACAAAGTACCAACTTTTATAAATGATTAATAACCATGTGATCGCGTGGTTAGGCAACCTGAGCTACATTTGGAAATTTTTCATTATAATATCGAATGTCGTTCGGGTTGCCTACCTTAGCGTTCACGTTCACGTTCAAACAGAATCAATATTTTTTATAACAATTCAATTTTATAATATTCTTTAGCCTGATATAAATTCATACTACACATTGAATTTAAATTTGCATAATTATAATCCCAATGCATATTTATTAATTTTATAAAAGTTTTCATAATAAATTCAGGAAAATATTCCCGCACGTTGCATACTAAATTATTCAACATTATATGCATAAAGTAACAATTTTTAATTGTTAAAAAAACGAATTTGGCTTTTAAAATTATTATCAATTTTTTATCATTAGTATATAATTCGTGCCATGATTAAGCTCATGATTAAAAGATGCAACTTTGCACAAACAGTTGTGGTTTAATTAATTTTTTTCTTCAAATATAATAAATTTTTGACATCGCTTTTTCCCCATTGCGTTCATTGAGTGTAACATCAAAAGTTTTAATTTGGTTTCGGCCATCTATAAATCATATTCGTGGCTCGTCTCTCATGCCTGAGGCGCGATGTGCTGCCACAGCCAACGTGATATTTTATGAAAGCTTTTTACTGTTTCTGATTAACACTAATGAAGTATTCACGGTACCGCACTGACCACGAGCTGTCCATTTACATATTATATATACATGTGCATATATAATTTCTAATAAAGCATCTCGTTACATCTATCGATTTTTTTGCCAAAATTTATTTCATTATAACATTCTTCAAGGACGCATATTAAATTTTTTCCAAAAAGAATGAACAACATTCTTTGAACATACTGCATGCACGAGTCTGTTTGTAGAAAATATATCGGGAATCAATTTTACCGGATATTAATACACTGGGGAAAATTTCCTGCTTTTTATCTGCTTTTGACGCGCGCGTGATATCTGCTCGCATTGCAATGTTTTACAATTTTTTTTTACCATTTTCCTGCTCTTTGTTGAACACAAAAAATTAATTTTCTCACCGACGCTCTCACAAGTTAAAAACATTTTTTAATTAGATAACTAAAAAGTTGCAAATTAAATTTCGTCGAAAGATATTTTTTCGTTTTTTGTTTTTTTAAATTTACAACCTTTTCATGCAAAATGGAAATATGGGAGTAGGCCCACAAGTGCAGTACCGTGTATTGCAGTATCTTATCTTAGGAGTGATTTAGTTTAGACCGCGCAGTTGTGTGGGCGATCCACACCTCCACTTCTCACAGACTTATTAGCAATCAGATACTACTGATATGCCACTATCCTTACTAGACATCACCTGATGTAAGTACTTGTACGCAGACGTACTTACAATTGCAATGCGATATGTCTCTATACCTTATTTTATTGGTGGTTTTACAGATAATGGATAATGTGCTTTATTTATCTTATTCGTTTACTATTCGGCAGCTAAAAATTATTCATCTGATAACTATTTATTTATATCAACAAGCTACTTAATAGTATGCTATTAAAACATAAAATTTCTTTTATCTAAATTTGCGTTAACAACGTTTAAGTAAATATTGAACTCGAA
>JARJDX010078722.1:0-13637 GCA_030264735.1 Gymnusa sp. GC000175
GCGACGAACGCATCGCATTTTTAAAAACGGGTCAAGCGTATATTATCATTGCGTTAATTATTTTATCCAATTTGTAAAATATTATTTATGGATACAAGGAAAAAAATGTCATTTCCTTGATAAATCCTCTTGGTTTTTGGATTCTGAATTCTCCCAAAAATGTTGTGCTTGCCGTATCAGAGTTCTTCTCTTAGGATTTTCAGCGTCTATCAATCATGGGGTAAATACATTAATCCACAATTTTCAGTTATCAGTTTTAACACATTTAAATTTAGTAATAATACAAGTACAACGAAGGACAATATTTTTGCAAATAATGCATAATACAAATATACAGGGTGCACAAAAGTTTAGAAGGGGATAAATATCTTGAAAAATACACTTTCAATTAAAAAGCAAGAAAAAATTGATGAATACTAGACTTTTAATATTTAACGACTATCTGCAAAATTATTTTTAAGAAGTGCTTCCAATTGAGTCCATAAATATAAAATATTTATTGAGAATTTTGATTAAAACTTAGATAAATTAAATGTGAAAACTATTGATTTGTATTTAAGTTTACCATGCTGCACCCCCGGCGATAAAGTTTCATGTCCATCATAGTTGAAAGTTTAATTTGAAATAAACAACATAAAGTTTAATTATAATCCACGCCAGATTGAAAAGACATTAGAGCCTTATGGTTTAACAATTAAAGATGTCCATGTGTTAGTATTTTAGGGGTCTTATAATTGGATTGATAATTACGACCCTTTCGATCAAAACCCTTTCATATACATGGGGGAACCGTAAAATTAGATTAGTAAATATTTTTAAGCACTACACACGTATGCAAATTTTTTTCGTAGGTATTTTTTACCTTGAAGAATTTTTAATAAAAAAATAGAGGTGTGGTCACTACGCGGCTTTCGTTTACGAATTTAAAACACATCCGATACTTTTTATATAAACATAGATATTTCATTAATTCATATTGCCCCTGCAACTTAATTTTGTTGTAAAATGTATGTTGGCAATAACTCTGACAATGAGTTTTGAAAATGTTAAATATTGAAAAAATGACAAGAACAAATTTAAATCTGAACGCTTTTAAACTCTTATATTTTTTCATAAACTTGATACTTTTTAAAATATATGGAAAAAACCGAACTTCCGGTCGGCGGATTTCAGTCAAAAATCTCTTAGACCTCCTTCGTAAATGAAAGTAAAGTAAAGTAAGTAAAAACTAGTTATTTAGAGTATATTGTGTATGAAAAAGTTAATAGTTGCAAACGAACCCATATACTACATAATTTATTGTATACCAAGTTTATTAAAATTTGTTTCTTTATTTTTCATTAATATTCATATCATGAACCATACCACAAATATTATTACAATTTTTACTTTCATTAACGAAGTATAAATAATTATTATTAGTAATCATAAATATTTAATAAGATTTTTGCGAAAATATACCTTTTCGACTCATTCAGAAAAAGTTTTTAAAGTGGTCTCTCAGTCTGTCGGTTTTTCGGTCTGTTTATGTCCTCTCTACAGCCTAGATGTCTTAAATGATCAACCTGGATATTCATATTTAAGCCTAAGTTTAGAATTAAAATTTGTTTCATCATTTTTTTTTAATTTAACATTTTATGAACTCATCTTTGTTCGTTGCTAAGCAACATTTTTATTGAAATTATTCCCATCAAGTTGCAGCGACATGTTGTTATTATAATCAGCTGACGATTAATGAAATATGCATCGTTCCAAAATGACTGATGTCACTATCAGAATTATTGCCAACATACATTTCAATAAAATGAAATTGCCGCAACATAGTGCCAACCCATATTTTTGATTGGTTCAAGTCCGGTTTTTGTTTCGACAAAAGAACGTTTTTTACAGTTTTCGGTTTAGTTCCGGCTCAAAGCTCGTTTTTTTCCACATTAAATATTTATCATACTTAGTCATAAATGATTTATTTACTGATATATTAATATAATTAATTCTAAATTATGAAATTCGGTTTGCAATTTTTTTCTTAAATTTTATAAATAAAAAAGAAAACAAATGTTACTTACATATATATGGTTATTCAAATATTCATGGCACTTATCATATTTTTCAGCATATAAAGACTAAAAAGATGTTTGTGCAGATTTTCAGTTTACTGTAATATAATACTGTAACTTAATATGATTCTAAATTATTCTTACTTCACTGACTTCATGATCCTTAATTTCTCCACACTATTCATGCCAGCTCTCAAGCATTATGAACCATATTCATATTAGCTGCTTAAGTAAATTGTACATATAATTAATCTTTGCTTGAAATTACGACCTTATTATTATTCACTTTAAATTATTCACTTTAAATATGACCATAATGTGTCATTTTTGTTTTAAAACCTGCATATTTTATTGTCGCAAAGCAAATTTAATTTAGTTTGTTGTTTTTCATAAAATGTTTCATTTTGCCTGAATTATGCGTTATTTTATTGTTTTGTATTGTTTCTATTCTCATGGGAATAAACGCAGTGTAAAATTTTTATAGAACTCTATAAAAGTGATGTTTGGTATCATATAACCCAGCTTTTACCGGCGCATACAGCCAATATTAAATGTAAACATAAAGCTAATATTACAGTTTACACTGACTTAAATGCATTAATGATTGTCATTTTATCACTAATTGAATTTCCTTTCATAGTGCATGATTTGGGCCAATCACTCTTGTTTTATAGTTTCCGATATAACAACTTGTAGTGGTTGCAGTTACCGTTTGTAGTAATTTAACATTCAAATTTGATTTTAGAAATTATATATTTTCATTAATCCATCGTTCATCCACTATATTATAAATTCATTTGTAATTTATGCGGTTGCATTTTGATTTACATTAAGTGAGCACCTAAGCTCAATGATTTCAATTATTTGTTTTTATTATAATTATAAGTTTGTTATTACTTTCGCTACTTTAATATTTATAATTGATAATTAAATACAAAAAATGAAAATAACTAACTAAAGACCCTGGAGTTGAGGCTTTTTGGTTAAAATGGAAAATTGGGGATTCAAAACTTATTGTAGGAAAAATATATAGACTATCAGTATCCGATGCCAGCTTTCAAAAATCAGACAATAACATGTTCGAAAAATCAAATTTTATGCCTGGCGACTTTAGCTTTTTCTCAATCGCTTGGTCCAAGCATGGAGCTACCCCGAATAACGAAGTAGAGCGGTAATTCATTCGCCACTATATGGATTCCAACCTCAAGCAAAAAGCCTTTCGCCCCTTTGATACAGGCCAAATCAATCTTCTGTAATTTATGATTTGGTACTAATGAATGACAAAAATATCATTACTACACCAATATTAGGGTCAAACATCTGTTTAAGCGATCATCTAGTCATTATAAAAACTTTGGAAATTAAAACTAAATCAAATGCTGAAACTTTTAACATTTTGAAATAAAATTATAATAAAGCAGATTTCGATAAAATCATGAAATATTTGGCTGAATACCAGATGTTAGTAACCGTAAGGAATGGTAAGTAAGATAGTCAAAATACTGAAAATGAGTATAACAATCTCTTCCAAAAAACTTTTAAATATTTCAAATAGACCAACTTCCGACATACGACTGTGTAACAAAGATATGAAGAAAAAGTTGTTTAAGATGGTGGCAAATTCAATCCTTATAATCGTAATCAAACTGCCTAAAAAACTAGGTCTTCTGTGATTATCTAGAGTGAAGTAGAGCGATTGTAGAATCTTTTACCAACCACTTCGAAGAGGTGTATACAACTAAGACTACTAACCAACTGTCGTTTACAATGGGAGAAGCATTAACAAATAGAAGACATTATTTTTTCCAATTTCGAACCCAAAACCTAAGTAACTTGACTTATCAATGCATACTTGGACGAGTTGTTCGATGGATTCAAGAATAAATTTTGAGCAGAACATTGCATGGAGTATCGGGAACTCTCTATCAAGAGCTAGACCTGTCACAAATCTATACCGACAAGGATCTGTCCTGGGCCCCACACTGATTATTTTATACACTTGTGATCTTTGACAAGAAATTGATATGCAGATAACACGAAAGTATATACAAATCCATTAACACACTACGTGCAAGTAATCTCAAATTTATAAACACCTGGTCGAATACCTTGTTGATTTATTTTTCTAAACCCCAATAAATGTACCGTGTACTAGCCGAAATTTAACTACCTTATTGAAAGTTACAACCCTAATCTCAAAAACACAATTAGGAAGTGGTAAACCCAAGTTGCTGTCGTCACCAAACAAGCAAGCAGTATCTAATATCTAATTGTGCAGAAGGACTTTTCCACCTTACACTTTTCAGCAATTAAGAAAATAAGAAGATCTACATGACGTATATTAGACAGATACTGGAGTATGCGAGCCTAGTGTGACGTTCATAATTACGAAAGAACACGAAACACCTTAAAAAAGTGCAAAGGAGTGTAGCCACTTAAACAAAGACCACATAGAGGGGACATGATTTAAATATCTAAAAAAGTTTTATATTTTTTCACAAATCGACACTCTCTTTACTTCGTATTTGAGAATGAGAGGACACAATAAAACTGAAGAAGGAGAGGACAAAAATCGATTTGTGAACGCGTAAATGCGCTTCCGGCAAACTGCATGCAAAATGAGGCCCTCAATTCTATTGAGAACAGCCTGGATAATTACATAATTATTTTTATGAGAATTTTGTTTGTGTGAGAAATTGCCATAAGGCACAATATAATATTGTAAGATATGTGTACAGCAGCTTGTTGCTGCTACCATTATTATTGATAAATTAAAATAAATTAAATATAGCAAATAAATGTCGTGTGGTGACCACACCTCAATTTTTTATAATATGCAATTCAAACGAAATTTAAAATATTAATGTGGTATGTAGCCTACTCTAAATGTATATAGGTATGTATAACCTTATATTCAATGCAAAATTCTCTAAAAAATATTACCTCAAATAGATTGCCCTTACCTTTACACATTTTCTGGATACGCCATTGATCTAAAATAAATACAGTTCCTTAATAAAATATATTATTTTATTACAATTAAATCTACGATAGCATATGTATGTGTATGTTATAAATTTACGTAGGTAGAAGGAAGCGGTGAATTACTCATACAGATTTAATTAAAAAAGTTATATGATAAACTGAAGTGGCACTCCTGGTTCCTTTTATTTTCGTGGTATTATCATTTATATTATGATTTAGGGAATTGTGTGTTTTTGAATTAATTGCTTCGGTTGAAAATTTGATTTTAATTACTTATGGCAATCGCAGAAATAACATTCGTAAATTATATATGCACATAAAAGGGAATAAATATGAGAGTGTGTGCGTATGTTCCCGAGTCCCAAGTCTCCACTGGGAAAATATTTGTACAGTTGGAGTAAATGTAGCTCAGCATATGGAAATTCAAGGGAAAAGTATTAATTGAATCGCATTTCCATAATCGGTTTAAACAAACTTATATTACATTTCGATATTAGAGGAGCAGAAGTGTTTTTACCAGTTATGAAATTTAAATTAATTTATAATTACGAAGTGCTATCTAAACCAAATTGTTATACAAAGTTATTTATGTTATTGATATACACTTTTGAATTAACTGGCTTTGTGTTAATTTTCAAAAGAATAGAATGCCTACAAACAGGATATTACAATGCATATCATGAAGCCAGATAGTTTAAGTTATTGTATTATGTTAGGCTTTTATTCCTAACTAGCTATGGGCCTGTGATATCGTTCTCATGGAAATTATGAGTGATAGTAAGTACTAAAGCATCAGTACTAGTGTTTCTATAATATAGTACGACAAATGTAACCCAAGTAAACTTACTGAACCTATACCGATCCAGTAAGCTATTAAAAGTTACATTATTCAGCTTCAAGGGGAACCGATTGTGCGGTGTTTAAAAATTTCTATCAAACACCGTAAAATTAAATTTTAAGAATAATTTTTAGTGTAATTTATCAGACAATTTTATTTACTTGTTGTGTGTGTATTATAATAATAGATTTACACGTGGTGCTATATTGAGAAAAAATAGAACATTTTACAAACTTAATCATACATGTTATACAAGCATTGAAAAACTGAATTATAATAAAATATTATAAAATCAAACCCACCTGAATTGAGAATGACTAGTCACGCTTTTATGCAAAATTTTGCGTTACAATTAAAAGAACACGCGGCAACGAGGCAATTCCGTCCGAATCAGAGCACGTGCTATAACTTATGATAATGGCGACACAAAAGATTTTTAGACGCTGCAGAAACGACTTATGTACATGCATTTTACGCATGTGCATAACCCAACGCCACCTAACGAGGTTTAGAATAGGCATTGAGCAAAGCGGCTGCATAATATAGAGATCTACAAAGCCACTAAATAAATGTGTTTCAATACATACTCTGTAGCAAATCTGAAAGTAAATAAATAATGTTCTTCAAGTGTCATATTCGTTACTGAGACCAAAATAAGGCCAAGTAAACCATTTTTTTTAAACAAAAAATGATTAACAATCATCATCCTCCTGACATGCACTTCTGGTTAAAGGGGTTTTATGAAAGCTGTTGAGTCAATCTAGCAGCCTGTAATATTGTGAAACAAATTATGGTTGACATCATATATTAAATAAACAACGTTAAGGAAAAAATTAAACTCTTGTTAATGCAAAATCAAAGATATTTGTTTTTATTACCTTTATTAAAGTATGTCAGACATATATTTAAATTAGAGTAAATGGTACAATGAATTTCAATGTGATTGACCTTTCTTCAATGACAACTTTCGAGCTCGTAACTCAATAACGGCGCTTACTGAAAAGAATATTGGTCTTATACGAAATCTGATTAAAGAGGACCATATTGTCAGGACTATTTATGCAACTTAAAAGATTGGTGCAAAAGCAACTAACACCATGTTACACAATCATTTTATGGTACGTGGGCTTTGTGCCCATTGTATTCTCCATAGTTTAACTCCAGTACAAAAAGAAAACCGTGTTGCATGATGCATATCTGCACTGGATTACTTTGACAAAAGACGTCTCATTTTGTGTATATCATTAGGGATACTGCAATGTTCTCAAAAGAAAGCAATAGTCTGCAGTTTGGATCTTGAAATTGCGGTAGGATTTTCATATTGTTAATGCTGAATGCTACGCTAAAGTTTGCCTTAAATTTCTTAAAGTATTCGCGAAAAACATTTAAACCTACCTACCCTACCTTTCTAGTGTGACAAGTCGCAGAGTCTGTGCTCGGATTGTCAGCTAGAGTCCTTGTTCGATCCGCTAGTCTGGTTTTTGCAGCGAAAGCAACTGACACCATGTTACACAATCATTTTATGGTACGTGGGCTTTGTGCCCATTGGATTCTTCATAGTTTAACTCCAGTACAAAAAGAAAACCGTGATGCATGCATGATGGATATCTGCACTGGATTACTTTGACAAAAGACGTCTCATTTTGTGTAAAACATCATTAGGGATACTGCAATGTTCTCAAAAGAAAGCAATAGTCTGCAGTTTGGATCTTGGAATTGCGTTAGGATTTTCATATTGTTAATGCTGAATGCTACGCTAAAGTTTGCCTTAAATTTCTTAAAGTATTCACGAAAAACATTTAAACCTACCTACCCTAACTTTCTAGTGTGACAAGTCGGAGAGTCTGTGCTTGGATTGTCAGCTAGAGTCCTTGTTCGATCCGCTAGTCTGGTTTTTGCAGCGTCTATCCTCGGCTCTCAGCTAGCATTTTACCGCACCGTAACCGTTACCGTCCCATCAGCCTAAAAATCGCAGCGTTTGTCCTCGGCTTGTCAGCTGATACTCCCCCCGTCGATCCGTCTGTTAATACGTACCGGCTGAGAGTAATAATTTTGATATTTTATTAATTTATAAGTTTCTACATTGTTTATATATTTTGAACATTTACTGTATATTTTATATTTAACAAATATTAATTTAATTTTGAACTTTATATTTTAATTTGTGGTGAATAAATAAACTTTAGTTGTGCGTTGGGATTAAATTGTGACTTTTATTCTTGACCTCTGTGTCCCATGTCACAAACCTTATGCGAGAAAATTTGAGAAATTTTTTTGAAGATTTCTTTTCACGGATGCAAAAATGCAGGAATAAAAAATTATGAATAAATGGGATATAAAATTAATTGTGTATTACTTTACTAGGCTTGGCGATTACATTTCCTATATAATTTATTGCATTTTTTTCCATTTTGAACTTTTCGAATCCAAATTTTCCATTCTACGCCATATGTGGTCAAGCAACGTACTTTTTAATATTCGTGGTCGCCATTGTGTAACCCGTTTTGTCCAATTTAACGTCATCTCTGGGGAAATCCTTACCCTACATTATTTTTGGCTGATACTGCTTACATCATTGCTAGGGAATGTCTCACCATGAGTTTAGACATTTGCAGTTCCACACCAAAAAATCTAAACCAGTAAAATGGTAAAATTTTTTAACGAAGAACCCAGATAAAGCTACAGGCTGTGGAAACTTTAATGAAGCCGCTCACATTTATACTAAAATATTTTCTGACCGAAGACATTCAAACCACAATGTAATTCAAAGTGCGGATTAATGTCTTATAGAGGCGGGAACTTTTTTCAACACTTGAAACATAAATTGAGGATGGCTAAGGTTTTTTAGACAACCAAATTTAAAAAAGGTATTTGATGCTGAAAAGGAACAATCAGATCGTAGTTTACTAGGAAAAGAGCAGTTGTTTAATGTTTCCAAAACTATAGTACATAGAATTTTTGCAGAAGATGGTATGTACCTTTATCACAAAACCTAAGTACAGGTCTTAAATCCTCATGATCTAACGCATCGTTTGGTATTTTTAGAGCTGTTTTGGAGAGAACACATCGTGAATTATTTTATTAAAATTATTATTTGGACTAATAAGACACACGGTGGATTTTACAATATATATATGAATGGCCTAGAGCAAATGCATATGCCACCCACAAGAGAAATTATCAAAACCAGTTTGGGTTAAATGTTTGGGATAAAGCTTTAAATAATTTATTAATAGAATCGTTACATCCTCCTGAAAGATTAACTTCAAAAACCTATTACCAATATTTGTAAAAGAGTTTACACGAACTTGAAAATGTATGTTGATGTAAATCTTTACACATTCTAATTAGGAGGTTAACCGTTTGCATATGGTTTAACGAAAATTATCGCAATAAATTGAACGAAGTTGTCTTATTTCGTGGCTCTCCAATACCTCCGATCTTTCTCCATTAAACTTTTTGCTTTATCATCTAAAGAATTTGGTTTATTTATTTCCAGTAAACGACATAAAAGGTTGAAATGGTTTATGAAATCGCATTGCGGATTCAGCTGCTACAATTAATATCATTATGCTAAGTAGAGTAAAATGTGCTCTACGATTGCGTTAAAGCTCAATGTGATATTTTAAACTCATGTTATGGGATATACATTATTCTGAAAAAGACTAAAATGAAAATAATTTTACATCGACATTGACATACTGAACATAGAGCGGGTCCCTTGAAGGCCGACATAACTTCGTAATAAGATTCATGGTATAAGACGGAAACAAGGTTTGTGACCATTCCTAGATATGCCGGGGATCAGGTTTTGCTAACGTTTGGGATATGCTGACGCTAACACCGCCATGCTGTTAGTAGTGCCAGATCAGTTAAAAGAAATACCAGTCAAACGGCAAGAAAGCCTTGAAGGCTTTACTTTTTTTGTAGAATAAGCGTTTAAAACTCAGACAATTGATTAATGGCTAGAATCTGAATCCCTGAATATAAAAGTAGTGTGATGGGGGTGATTAAGGACAGGTGAGCAAATTAAAAACAACCGTTGAAAATATGATTTGAAACCTTACTTTTCGTATCTTATTTTCGGTTTTTTTCCGGTTACTTTAAGAATTCGTTATCATTTACTTGAATAAGCCCTCCCCGCGACGCCTTCAAAGTTAAAAAAAGAAATGTAAATATCTTAAAAACGGTAACCATTATTGAAAAATTTTTTTCACAAAAAAGCAATCTGATCAATTCCAATTCGCTTCACTTGGATTTTACGTTTTGTCAACAAGTCAAAATCAGTTTCCTCCTATTTGACCCCCATAGAAACATATCTAAGTATATTTTATTTGGCAAATAAAATAGCGCTATACATCGCTTATTTTTTAAATATTTCGACGCTTCGCTTGGCGTTAAAGTACATCTGATCAAATAATTTAAATATTTGTTCGTCTAAAGATCTACAAAAAAATCTTATGATTCAATTTTAACGAATGTGATGGGGGCGCACCTTCATTTTTAGAAATTATGGGAATTTTTTTCCTTTTAGCTTTTGGGAACTGGCAGTGCCATACTTTTTGTGAACCCTATAAACATTTTCGGTAGTAGAGGGTTCCCTATTAACAATACACCAATACAAATTTACGGTATTCAATCGAGATGGACGAGAAATCTTGATAAAAAAAGTTTTATTCATTTTATTATTTAGGGGTAGAAAATTTTATTTTGTTTTTGGCTGATTTTTGCCTGGTTCACCTGCCTTTAATTGTCGTTTAACACTGCAGGTGCATATCATTTCATATTTAGGGGTTGAGTTTTAAACGCACATTTTACAAAAAAGATAGAGCCAAGGAATAGGACAGTTATGATTCTATTTATGCATGCTTTTTTAGTACTACCTTTTTTTTAATTACGTGTTTTTTGTTACCCTCTACACTGTACGGATTCATCACTGCACTTCGTTATATTTCATTTAACTATGATTATTTGATTTGTGACTAATTTCTATGGTTGATTGATTGGTATGAAGGAACTTGATGTTCGCTTTACTCCCGGGCATCTCTATTATTTTTTAGTAAGGGACGCTACTATAAAGTTTCTTGCTACTGCAATGTTCATGTTGCTATTTGCGCATCAGAATTTTTTTATAATATTTTTCTTCTGAATGAATAAAGAGATCCTAGAAAAGATGAAAGAGCAAAAAACATTCAAAAATGGAGATGCACAGAAATACCAACAAATCAACAGAGAGACAAATCAGAAGAGCTAAAAAAGATTGGATGAAATAGAGGAAATGTAGAATAAAAATGATCACTTTGCCATGTGTAAGAAAATAAGAGAGATTACCAACCAACCAAACATAGTTAATAAGGAAAATCAACTTATTCTAGACGCAGAAAAGCTTAAAAATCATTGGAAAGCCTACATACAAAAACTTTTTGAGGAAACAAACGCGCACGCACGAACCAGAACAAGCACCGGAGATCTTAAAAAAGAGGTTATAAAAGCAATCAGAAACTGCAAAACGGGGAAGAGCTCGAGATCGTATAGAAGTAATAAAACTACTAAATGAAGATAACATAAGCATCCTCGTAAATCTATTTAACAACATCTACAGATCTTGCATAATCCCTCAGGACTGCCTAAGATCGATATTTATACCTATCCCTAAGAAAGCAAATGCAAAGAAATGCGATGAATTAGACTGATAAGTTTGATGAGCCAGATACTCAAACTCTTTCTAAAAGCTATACATGCTATACATGCATTACAAGAAATGTAAACAAGATCTAAGCAAATCACAGTTTGGTTTTCGAGAAGGCATGGGAACCAGAGAAGCCATTCTCAGCATAACCATTCGGTCTCAAAAATGCAGAAACCGTTAAAAGAAAATATTCGCTTGCCTCATAGACTATGAAAAGCCTTTTGACCGCGTAAAACAGGGCGTAATGATAAAAATCTTAGAAGATACAGGGCTTGACAAGAACGATATTAAAATTATTAAATACCTCTACTGAAACCAAGCAGTGGTAAAGTACGGCAATATCATTACAGACGCAGCAGAGATCCAACGGGTAGTGCAGCAAGTATGCGTGCTATCACCATTATTGTTCAACGTGTATTCGAAACGAATATTCGCTGAGGCGCTACAAGAAGAAACTGAATTAAACGGTATTAAAATCAACTGATACAATAAATAATTTTTGATATGCCGATGATACCATCATTATTGCCGACAATTCAGAAGCACTTCAACGCCTGCTGAACAAGATAATTAAAAGAGGGGACCAATACGGACTTAAAATCAACACCTCTAAGACGAAAATAATGATCTATCTAAGCTAAGGGATAAAAACCATCCATAGATATTAGAATATATGATTAGAGCAATAAAGTGATCGAAAACTTCAAATATTTAGGGGCATGGCTAAATAATATCTTAAACTCAGATACTGAAATTGGGGCCAAAATCGAGCAAGCCAGAGCCACATTCAATAGCATGACACAGTTACTGACCAATACCACGACCAATCTAAAACTTGAATACCGTTTTGTGACATGCTAAATTTACTCAGTACTGCTATACGGATGCGAGACATGGACAGTAAAAGTTGCCACAATGAACAAGCTCGAGGCATTTAAGATGTGGATCTTGGACTCCTGAGGATACCTCGGACTGCACATACAGCAAACCAAGAAGTCCTAAGGCGAGCACAGCGCGGGAGAGTAACATTAAAAACTGCCAAGAAACGAAAGACTGCATATTTGGGACACATAATGCGCAACAGGAAATACGACCTCTTAAAACTGATCATGGAAAATAGATGGAAGACGCGGTTTAGGCAGAAAAAAACATTCCTGGTTAAAGAATATAAGAGAGAACGGATTAGATGCCAACACAAGATCGGGGAGAATTTTTCCAACCTCCAGTAAATTGAGATGGTACTCTAAGAAGAAGATTTTCCATTTAGCTAGAGGTAGTCTTTTATTGACATGCATATTTTGTTATATATTTTATTTTTTGAATATATGTGGTTATATAATGCTTTGACCTGCTTTTCTCCCTATTCTAACGGTGGTTAATGTTATTTCAGAAATTTGTATACTCATGTTACATTTTCCATTTCTGATGTTTGATTTGTTAAATGAAAGCCTAAAGCACTTACACTAAAATTAATTAAACCAAATTCGAATGCCCTTTGAATCGTTTAAACACTTGCTCTTTTTATATGCGTTCAACTGATATCACGTGCAACTTGGAGTTTTAGAGACACCCTGTATATTTATTTTAGATTAAACACATTTTTTACGCATTTTTCAACTTCTCATATCTAAAAAGAAAGAATTTTTTAAGCTCAGGGTATTTAATAAAGTAACACCGCTTTATCGATGCACTATGCTTAAAATTGTGTACCTTTTTAGGAGAGCAGAAGTGTTCATGGATTGCTGCCTGAAAAAAAATTATATTACAAAAAAAAAACTTAAACAGGACTGACTGATAATTAATTATAATATGCAATATACTGGTTGTTTAAAAAATATATTTATATATTTGGCCAGAAAAACCACTTTTTTAATTTAGAATATTTGGCAAATATTTTATTGCCTTTTGTAGGTAAATCATCATCTTTTATTAAAAACTCCAAACACTTTGTAGATCGCATCCAAGAATTACACCTTGAAAAAGGTGACTTCGAGACGCATCGGACCTCATTGCATTACTTCATAAATGCCTAACGTCAACTTATTTTCTTTGTCAAGGTTCATTCTAT
>JARJDX010078761.1:0-10905 GCA_030264735.1 Gymnusa sp. GC000175
AAAAATTAGGTTGGCAGTGTCTCTGCAACTTTATTTTTGTTGTGAAAAGTATGTTGGCAATAATGACATCTGTCAGTTTTGAATGATATATAACCTATATCATTAATTGTCAGCTAAATTTAATATCAGTATGTCTCTGCTACTTGATGGGAATAAATTCAATAAAATGTTGCTTACCAACGAACAGGATGAGTTCTTAAATTGTTAAATTTTGAAAAATGTACAAATTGAAAATTTAATTTTAACCACTTTTGTACTCTTATGTTTTTTTTTCCATAAACTTAATAGTTTTTGAAATATTTAAACTACCACCTCGAGCAAAAAAAATTGATTCATTCTGGGATAATTTTAATTTTTTACGCCGACCGAAGATGATTTACGCGTTTAAAAAGCAATTTTTATTTTTATTAAATAAATTTTTTTTATCGTATAAAAATTTTGAAGAAACTAAAGCAATGACTGCGAAAGAGTAAGTCATATGAGAAACGACATATGCGAAAAAGAGTGGAAGAAACACAAATTTGTTATTTCTAGAGAATTTTAAGTGTACCGCGAAATTTCTCACCTTAAATTTTTTATCGGACGAAATATGGGTGTTAGAAAAAAACTGAGTACATGGAAAGAAAGAGAATTAAAAGGCGCATACTATGATTAAAAAAATATATTTTAAGAAAAATTCTGGTCACGGTAAGGATTTGTAGGGAAAATTGTTGAAAAAATTTCGTTTTTTTTTGGGGGTAAAAATAATTTTTTTTGGGGTTGAAAATAAAAGCGTCTTCAGGGTGTGGGGACATTTTTCGATAAAATTGACTTCCGACCGTCTAATTATGGCAAAATTAGTATAAATATCGCAAGGCAGTGGCGTGCAACCCGTTTTCCATATTTTCTAAAAATTGCGAAAAAATTGATGAATTTTTAAAAATCATAACCGGCATAAAATTTAAACATGTGCTTTGTCAAATTTGTGCGCATTTAAAGATATGAGAAGAAAATTAAAAAAAAATATTTCTTGGGAAAAATTAACAAAAAATCGGTTTTTAAGTTTGTGAAAAAAAAAATCAATAATTAAAGAATTATTTTAAGGGTTAAAAAATTGTAACTTTGAAGCAAAATTTAATAATCTAATTTTCTAATATATAAACAACATTTAAACAAAAATAGAAATTTTTGTAAAAATTTTGAAAATTAACAAAAAATTGGTTTTTGCATTCATTTTAGAAAATTTAAATATTCAAGCCCTGCTTAAGCGGATAAATTTATGGGTTGCAAATTGCACATTTCAGCATTTGAAGCAAAATTTAATGCTCTTTAAAGATATGAGAAAAAAACTTAAAAAAATTAAAATTTTTGGGTAAAATTTTGAAAGTTAACAAAAAATCGGTTTTTACGTTTGTGAAAAAAAATCAATAATAAAAGTCTGAATTGTTTTAAGGGTTGAAAAATGGTGACTTTGAAGCATATATTAATGATCTTTGTATATATTAAAAAATATTTTAACAAAAATAGGAATTTAGGTAAAAATTAACAAAAAATTGGTTTTTGCATTCATTTTAAAAAATTTAAATATTGAACCCCTGATTAAGCGGATAAATTTATGGGTTGCAAATTGCACATTTCAGCATTTGAAGCAAAATTTAATGCTCTTTAAAAATATGAGAAAAAAACTTAAAAAAAAAAAAATTTTTGGGTAAAATTTTGAAAGTTAACAAAAAATCGGTTTTTACGTTTGTGAAAAAAAATCAATAATAAAAGTCTGAATTATTTTAAGGGTTGAAAAATGGTGACTGAAGCATATTTTAATGATCTTTATATATATTAAAAAATTTCAACAAAAATAGGAATTTAGCTAAAAATTTTGAAAATTAAAAAAAAATTGGTTTTTGCATTCATTTAAAAAAATTTAAATATTGAACCCCTGATTAAACGGATAAATTTAAGTGTTGCAAATTGCAAAATTATGCAATTGAAGCAAAATTTAATGCTCTCTAAATATATGAGAAAAAAAATGTTGGGCAAAGTTTTGAAAGTTAACAAAAAAATTGTTTTTACGTTTGTGAAAAAAAAATCAATAATTAAAGTCTGAATTATGTTAAGGGTTAAAAAATTGTGACTATGAAGCACAATTTATTGATCTAATTTCCTAATACATATATAGAAAACATTTCCAAAAAAATAGGAATTTTAGTAAAAATTTTGAAAATTAAAAAAATATTGGTTTTTGCATGCATTTTAAAAAAATTTAATTTTCAAGCCCTGATTAAACGGATAAATTTAAGGGTTGCAAATTGCAAATTTATGCAATTAAAGCAAAATTAAATGCTCTTTAAATATATGAGAAAAAAATTCAGAAAAAAAAATTTTGGGTAAAATTTTGAAAGTTAACAAAAAATTGGTTTTTACGTTTATGAAAAAAAAATCAATAATTAAGGTCTGAATTATTTTAAGTTTACAAAATTGTCACATTGAAGCAAAATTTAATGATCTAATTTCCTAATATATACAAAACATTTTAACTAAAATAAAATAAAATAAAAAAAATTTTTTTTGTAAATTAAAAAAAAAAGGCTTTTGCATTCACTTTAAAAAATTTAAATATTTAAGCCCTTGTTAAACGGATAAATTTAAGCAAAATTTAACGCTCTTTAAATACATGAGAAAAAAAAATTCACAAAAAAATTTTTTGGGCATTATTTTGAAAGTTAACAAAAAATTGGTTTTTACGTTTGTGAAAAAAAAATCATTAATTAAAGTCTGAATTAATTTAAGGGTTGAAAAATTGTGACTTTGGTGTAAAATTTAATGACCTTTTGTGTATTAAAAAAATTTCAACAAAAATAGGAATGTTTGGTAAAAATTTTGAAAATTAAAATAAAAATTGGTTTTTTCCATTAATTTAAAAAAATTTAATATTGAAGCCCAGATTAAGCGGATAAATTTATGGGTTGCAAATTGGAAATTCATGCATTGAAAGCAAAATTTAATGCTTTTTTAAGATTTGTAAGTAAATTTGCGAAAAAAATAAAATTAACGACAAAAATGTTGAATGTTTTTTTTTAGTTAATTTCAAAATATTTTAATATATATGTAAATTTAAGGGTTGCAAAATGGAAATTAAATGCATTTATAGTAACAGTAGGTAAAGTACACATAGCGATCATGATAGCCAACCTATGACAGAAGATAAAGAAGAATATGAAAGCACACTTTTGGAATGGCTAATTTTTTGTGCTTTTCTGTAATTTTGTAATTTTTATGTCTCCAAATCAAATAGGCTTGGACTTTGGATTTGGAATATACTTTCATCATGCTATGGTGTTATTTTATCAATATTTTAAATTTCCTTACAATTTCCCAAAATTTGTAAAATTTGTAGAAAAATTTTGTGGTTCTAGTCGCTGAACGTAATTTTTTTTCCAAAAATGTTGAGCTTTGAGAGCGCAGTTTTAAAAATGGTGATCGAATTTCAGAAAAAAATAAAATGAAAGCACAAACTTATGTAGGATCATCTCTTGTGTTTTTTTATGATTTTTAAATCTTCCGTTTTTTGATAAAGGTCCTAGTTTCCCAGAAAATTTTGACCAAATTTGGAAAATTCTAAAATCTCGTGAATTGCGCCATTCTCAAATCGCCCGATTTTAAGCCTAATGTAGGATAAAAAATTATTCTGTAGAGAACATTTTGCAGCTAAAATAAATTTACACAGCCTCCCACAATGCGATTTAAAATGGGTCAACGCGTTTTAAAGATACATGCAAAAAATTGAAGAATTACCAAAGTAAGTTGACGATCTAAAAGAAAGTAAAAAAAGAAAATTTGTGAAAGCGGAGTTTACTTTACCATCTACTTTCTATTACTATTTCTTTTTCATTATCTGTTTGTATACTAAATTTTCTTCGACCATTTTCTAACTTTTTACTTTAATCATAAGATAAAGTATTGTAATCGTCAAAAAAAAGTTGACATTTTAGTGGCACTACTCCTTTTAGAGTCCCCTAAACAAGAATTGACCAAAATTTTTTTAACAATAAATGAAAGAGTCCAGTTACTTTTGGTTGAAATCCACCAACCGGTTATATGGTTTCGCAAACTAGTAACTAATGTGACATTACTTTATTTTTGTGTCAATTTTGATTTTCTTAATCATTATACAAAACAAGTCTCAACCCGTGGTCACCAAGTGCCCAATCAACACACACTACAGAGACATCTACCGCTGAAAATCGAAACTATAAGCTAAAGAGGAAGTTGACATTGCAAATAATTTTACCAAAGATTTTCTTCGCGAGTTTACTTCTTGTTTTGTCAATCAGAATTAAAAATCTGACTTTTTCTCAAAAAAAACGAAAAAATTGTCTTTGCCCTGATATATTCATTATGAGTTATACAAAAATCCTTATACTAAAAATCAAGACTGTGATTCCTGGCAGAATTTTCAGTAGTTACAGTAGAATTTTTATGCGCCGTGAAAATTTTTGTACATTTTACCATCCTAATTTTAAACACCGCATAATTCCTCAACATTTTTATTTCATTTAAGAAAAAATTTGGATCCTTCCTGTCACGAGCCATAAGCGTGTGACACCCTACTTAAGTTTTTTGTCTTTTCCTTATGGATGACACAAAAAGCTGGGCGAAACACGGAAATGATTAGGTGGGTGATCCAAGGAAATAATTAGACGACCCGTGCGCATACAATAAGATTAAAATGTGACTTCCGAAAGGTGGAAAAAGATTCATTAACAAAAAATTGTATCAGAATATTCCTAACCGGAAAGTAGCAAGGTGTGATTGTCCGCCGGAGATGGGCCCGATGATTGCGGTCAGCTTCCGGTTCCGCTTGATATTTTTTTTTATACACACACATTGCCATAATGTGTAAGTTGCATCACCGAATCCTTACAATTGTCATGAAAGTTGTGCTTTTTACGTGCACCCTTAAATAAAAAACTTTCAAATTACAACACAAGCGTGCGCGCGGGGGTAGTAAATGCGTTATAAAAGCAAATGTCAAGTAACGCGCGGATATCTCCTTGAAATTTCTTTTTTTATTGGATTGAAGGTGTCCCTTTTATTACTGGCGTAATTCTAGGCGCGCAGCGAATGACTTTTAAAAAGAAATGCTTTAAACATTTTCATGTTTATTATTATTCTTTTTGTGGCTGTGCTAACGTTGTCATTTTATATCTTGTGCGGTGATAACAAATTTTATAGTTAATTTTCATACGAAAGAGGGCGTTTTTATATCTTCAACTTTTACGTATTACGCGTGCAAGATTTTTCGTGTTGGAAATTATAGGGCGTATGCCTGGTAAAAAAAATGGGAAATACTATAATTTACCAACGACCCAATATTTATTTCACTTTAACTTTCGATTGCGCATTAAATATTAACACGAATTCTTTTTTGATTCGTATAATTCATGTGAACACTTACCCTTACATAATTTCAACCTTACTAAGTAAAATAATAAAAAAGCTTGATGAAAAGGACGACCGATGATTCCGCGGGGTTCGTTTTTTTTTTTATAAGAGGGTGAAACATCAGAGGATTCATCATCGTGTCTTTTAAATATAAAACGAATAAAAAAATATTTAATTTGGAAGAAATTTAATCATTCAAGCGTTAAGTCTGAAGTAATCTTTTTAGTCTGAAGACAATTCGCTATGAAAGTATCCCACTTAAGGATGTATCAACTCTAGTTCTCAAGGGTGGAGAGGCGATCTGCGTGAGATATCTTAGTTCCTCGTCAACCACCATGTCTCCAACTCGAGCAGGGTTTCCTTCCGTATCCGTATCCGCACCATTCACTTACCTTTATATATCTTCATGCATGTTACTTATACAATTATCAAGCTTTAGTGCGGGTTTAAATTAACACATTAATACCTTATATGTTAATTATTTCATTATTTCTCAAAGACGAAAAAAGTTTTGCGTTTAAAAATTTATTTAATTTGATTAGAAGCCGTTGAATAAATAATGTTGTGTACAACAAACTGAAAAGAGTTGTAAACATTAGCTTTGTTGGCATTATCGCATTAGCAGTTTATGCACTTTTTTCCTCGTGAAAATGGGGAAACTATTGAAGCGAGAACTATAAAATAATCGATGGCCGTATAAAAAGCTTTAACAACAAAACTAAGTGCTTATTTATTAAATCAATAATGCCTTATCTACGTCTACAAACTTCTCAATTTAGGCCTAATAATCCCACAAGTAAAACACAAACATTTATCAAAAGTACTTAAACATAATTCGATATGAAATTGAAGAAATTTGTGAAACCATTATTCATAATGATATTTAGGTATTAATAACCTGGCTTGTGTGTAGACTCCTAAGAGTACTCTTGAGTAGTCTGGCCTTTTGTTTCACCCTCTAAGATGGGGTGACGCGTGATACAAATACGTGAACCTACCCTCAAGTCGCGAGACTTTCTTTAAAAACCGTGCAGATTTTTGTCTCAATTTATATTTCCTCTATTTAAATCGCTTCTAATGTAATGAAATGAACGCATATCCTGTCTTATCTAGTGAGAAACGTGGTAAACCCTTGCGCGCTGAGAAGTCGTCCGTTCAGGGCAAAGGAAATGTGTAATGAGGAAGCTGGAATGAGCGAGATAATTTTAAAACTGTGATTGTTTGATAAAGGGAGAAGCATAGCTGTGCATAAGATACCGGACAAGTTAATAACATGGGGTATCGCTAATTGCCAGTTAAATGCATCTACTTGTTAAGATTTAAATGGTTCGAAAGAGGCCAAATCATGTTGACGCAAAGTCATATGAAAGGGGACATCACGCGGGTTTTTTTTCTGCACTTCCGCCCCAACGATAAAATTATCTCGCGACTACTCTGATAAATTAATAAATTAATCATTCGTTAATTAATCACAAAGAAATAACCTCCCGAATTTTAATTGCGCCCAGACGAAATTTTGCGTAACGACCAATTAGTCAAATTTTTGTGTATTAATTAACACAAAAATTTTACTAATTGAGCGCTAAAAATGACACCACCACCATTTTTTTATGTTTCTGCGCCTTTTTAAATAGACGTGTGTGCATATTGTTTCACATAAACTTAAATGCTCTTTCCGTCGTCTTTAAATTAAAGACCGGATGTAAATAGTTAGCGAGTATGACGCGAAGTCATCACTTTAACTAATAATTAGATCACACCGCGTTGTGTACTCTGAATTTATTATGATGCATACGAATATTATTTGCGTCCCAAACACTAACATTAAAATTAAATTAACGAGACATACAAATTTTATTTTAAATTCTGTAGAAATTGAAATTTGTATTTTAAGAAAAATTTTAATTGTAATTAAGGGAATTCCTGGTTTTTTTTTTCTTTTAAAAGATAAAAAACTCGTTTCATCCATTGCAACTCTGTTTCTGGAGTGCTAAATTTATTCTCTTTCTTTAAAATTTAAATTTTTTGATAAAGTCAAGAAACCTAAATGCGTGAAACAAGCCTTTGCCTGCCATAAGAAGAAATTTATTCTTCTTATAGTGCGGATATTTCGGAGATTAACAATAATCCAGGTGTAATCCTGACTGCTTTTAAGCGGTTTGTGAGTTTAGGTTAATAGGATCAATCAACGACTACCTAACTATATAACCTAACCTAACTATATAAGAATGATCGCTAGGAAATAAAAGGATGCCTATTTCTCAGCTTCTTAAGAACTAGCGGTAAAAATGACCCGAAAAGGATCGATTTTCGTATAAATTAAGAAATTTTTTAGTACAAGTAGAAACATAGATCTCTATCTCTAAAAATAGGGATGGTGGGATGACACATCTTCTCAATCCTATTATAAAAATGGAAGCATAGACGCTAAAGAGAGATAACATATGAAAGTTGGAATTCATTGAAATGGGATTTATTGCTGTAGACTCAAAATATCGTGTATGGACGTCGTAAACAATGAAAAAGTCAAAAAATGCTGAAACAAAGAGTTGAACCTCACATTTAAAAACCAAAAATTGGAATACTTGGGGCACATGACTCGAGGAGAACGGTACTGAATCTTATAACTCATGAAACAATAAAAAAGTCAAAAAATGCAGAAAAAAACTTAAAATTTGAAAATTGGAATACTTGGGGCACTTTCTAAAAAAATCGCTTAAATAAATAATCCCCTCTAAAAATCCTGACTAAATATTACTAAAACGCTCAATTCCACCTAAAAATTAATGTTTAAGAACCAAAATCGAACACAGAATATTTGCTATGTGACTGGAGGAGAACCTTACTCAATCTTATAACTCATTGTGCAAAAAAAAATCCAAGAAAGCAGAGTCAGAGTTCGTCAGAGAACAAAGTACTTAAAAATTCAGCGAAAATGATGCGGACGAACATCAATTAAACTCTTCAGTGCTGCAACCTCAAAAATTAAAACCAATGGATGATTGCCAACTTCCGCTCAAAGAAAGTACCATAAGAAGAAAAAGACAGTTTATTTGGCTACAAAATGGTTTTTTTTTGAGTTTAGAATCGGACTTTGACTGCTAGAGGCGTATATATATGTCCATATCCTTGGCTTGCATCATCCAATTTCATTCTTTTTCATAATTATAATTAATAAATAAAATCAATTTTTAAAAAATTAGCGCGTTTCGGCAAAACGGCGCAGTCGGTAGGATCGTTGTAACGAAAACAGAAATCTTCTAAATTCGATACGTTTCAACGGTTTACGCTTTTCGTGCATATAAATAAACACATGAAAACGGATCCACACGTTTTTAGATGTCAAAGAATTTAGGTCGTTTTAAAAATGCCAAAAATTTGGACTTTTTCGTATTTATCAAAACAAAAATTTAAAGACAACATAGAAGTCACAAGAAAAATCCTCATTGACACACTCAATGAAACAATCAAAAACGTTAACAAGAGAGGAAAGAATATATTACTAGGTGATACAAATGACAGGATAGGGAACACAAGAATACCCGGAATTGTGAACACACTTAATGCTAAACAACAATAGAGAAATTCTACTATATCTATGCATAAGAAATAAACATCGAATCAATAAAACATTTTTTTTACATAAATTACAACAAAAGTACAAATTTGAAAAGTTTCGAAGACAAAAATCTATGATAGACTTTGTAATTATAAATCGAAGCATTCATACTAGATGTTAGATCACTCATATTAGCCAATGCTGGAACTACAAATACAGATGCCACCTTAGGATTAATGCAAATAAAAATCAATCGTCGTCAGCTTAGGACGCCAATCCCGGCGCATAATCTCTTCTCCGCCTGTAATGCTGGCAATTTACGTTACAGGTAGGTATTAAAGAAAAAAATTGTAATCGCTAGAAAGAGAAAGTACCAAACGCCTATAGTGCACGAGAATACAACCAAAAATGGAAAAACAACGCGATAGAAACCATATACAACGTCGATGGAACATGGATAAAACTTAAAACAGATAAAGCGCACAGGAAGCATTAGGGAAACGAAAGTACTTGACAACACCCAAATTGAACTGCAATGTATGGTTCTGCCCAAAAATAAGAGAGTTGGTAACAATGAACCACAAAGCTTAGCACGAATATAGGGAAACCAAGTTAAAGGAAATGTGGCAACCTAGAAAGAAATAGGAAATAGAGTTAATCCAAAAGTAAAGAGAATGAAGAAAGAGCACTGAAAAAATTTCTCGATTCTGATGAAACACGACATCAATGCCGCACTAAAAAGTGTGGAAAATTCTTCGAAAATATAAAAAGAACACAAATGAAGCAATGCAAACGACCAATATCGCAGCAGCAGAATGGATTAAAAAATTAATAGACAATGGAAAAACCACACAAACCACCCTGATACTCGAATCCCAAAATCATCACAAATAGAGACGTAGAAATAGACATTGAATCACAAAATCAAGGAAATCTCCAGGACCTGACAACTTATGATATGAAATGACAAGAACAGCACCCGACGTCTTGTGTCAGGAATTAACATCATTATTCCAAAAAATATTTTTCGAAGACAAAATCAAACCCCTGAAAACATACAACCACCATTCCCACTATAGAAAAATGGGAAAATCACACCCTGATACTCGAATCTTAAAATCATTATAAATACACACGTAGAAATAGGCATAAAATCACAAAATCAAGGAAAGCTCCAGGACCTGACAACGTATTAAATGAAACAATAACAACAGCAGCCGTCGTCTATATATCAGAAATTAACATCATTATTCCAAAAAATAATTTTCGAAAAAAACATCAAATCTTAAAGTCTTAAAGTTTTCATACCTAGGAGTCAGCATATCTAATAACGGCCAAAAAGTTGAAGAAAATAATAAAGCATCCAACAAATCATTGCAGAAGCCGGTGCTCTAAACCAATAATATGAAGGAACAAACACTTTAATAATAACAACAAGGTCCACATCCATAAAATATCTAAAATGCGAATTCTTCGCGCCATCAAAGGAATAACATTAAGGGATTAGATAAGAAGCTTCGTGATATAAGAAAAACTGAAGGTTTAAGGCGTTATGCGCTGGATGAGACAAAGAAGAAGAAGGGTCAATCCTTACATATATTTAAGAGACGCAAACTAAAACGACCCGAACTAACATCTAAAATGCGAATTCTTCGCGCTATCAAAAGAATAACAATGAGGGATCAGATAAGGAGCTCCGTGATATAAGAAAAACTAAATCTTCAAGGCGTTATCCGCTGGACGAGACAAGGAAGGAAGGCATGGGAGACGTTCGAATGACAAAATTGGAAAACTAACAGCGATTAAATACTAGTAGACCAATATAAAGACAATTAAAACGATGGACAAATTCGTGAAAATAAAATTTACAAGAGACCACACAGCAGTAAAGTCCGCATCTATAAAACATGCATTAGGTCAATCCT